>PISX010006824.1:0-56736 GCA_004024625.1 Mellivora capensis
CTTCTATATCACTAATTCTTTCTTCTGCCTCATTTATCCTAGCAGTAAGAGCCTCCATTTTTTATTGCACCTCACTAATAGCTTTTTTTATTTCAACTTGGTTAGATTTTAGTTCTTTTATTTCTCCAGAAAGGGCTTTTATATCTCCAGAGAGGGTTTCTCTAATATCTTCCATGCTTTTTTCAAGCCCGGCTAGAACCTTGAGAATCGTCATTCTGAACTCTAGATCTGACATATTACCAATGTCTGTATTGCTTAGGTCCCTAGCCTTCGGTACTGCCTCTTGTTCTTTTTTTTGTGGTGAGTTTTTCTGCCTTGTCATTTTTTCCAGATAGGAGTATATGAAGGAGTAAATAAAATACTAAAAGGGTGGCAAAGACCCCAGGAAAATGCCCTTTAACCAAATCAGAAGAGACCCCAAATCGTGGGGGTGAGAAAGGGGATAAAAAGAAGTTCAGAAAAAAAAAATTAAAAAGAAAAACAAATAAAGAAAAAATATAAAAAAGAAAAAAAAAATATATATATTAGACTGGTGACTAGAACAGGGTCACCCACTTAATTGTGGGGTATTTTGATCTCTTAGAAGAAACTACCTCTCAAAATTTTAAAGAATGAAAAATGTATATAAGAGTAAACACAGTGAAGGGATGGAATATGCCTATAAAGATGAAAAACAAAAAAAAATTTTTTTAATTTCTAAAAAAAAGGAGTTGATTAAGTTGGTTGGGAGAATAAAGAAAAAGAAAGTGGAGAGAATTTGCTCAGGCTGGAGACTAGAACAAGCCTGGAGCTAGATTTAGGGTGTCTTTTGATCCACTAGAGGAAGTTGTACCCCCAATTTTTTAGAATAAAAAAACCCTTATGTGAATACAAAAAATAAAGTTAAATACTATGAAGGATAAAATATGACTATAATAATGAAGGTTCAAAAAAGATTATTATTTTTTTGGAAAGGTATTGTTAAGATAAACTAGTTAAAAATGTTAAAAAAAGAAAAGGGTAAAAGTTAAAAAAATTTAGCAGAAAAAGAGAAAAAGAAAAAAAATAAAATTAAAGAAAAAATTGAATTAACTGCAAGACTAAAGAATCATGGGGAGAAAGCCTTGAATTCCACGCTTTGCTTTCTCCTCTTCTGGAGTTCCGCTGCTCTCCTGCTTAAGTGAACTTGGTCTTGGCTGGATTTCTTGTTGATCTTCTGGGGGAGGGGCCTGTTGTAGTGATTCTCAAGTGTCTTTGCCCGAGGCAGAGCTGCACCACCTTTACCAGGGGCCGGGCTAAGTAATCCACTCGGTTTCACTTTATGGAGCTTTGGTTCCCTGAACGCTTTCCGTAGAGTTCCGGAGGACGGGAATGAAAATGGCGACCTCCCAATCTCCGGCCCAGAGGAGCTGAGATTTCGGGGCCCCACTCCTCAGTGCGCCCTCAGAGAAAAGCCCCAGCCACTCCCGTCTCCCTCGCCCCTGGCCGCGCTCCGAGCTCACCCAGCCTGTGACCGGTTCAAGGTAACCCCGAGCTGAGAGCTCACTCCTCGCCTCTGTCTCTGTAGCCGGCTTCCCCACTCTGATACCTACTAGCTCTGCGACACTCAGACACCCCCGATCCTTCTGTGACCCTGTGGGACCTGGGGCCACGCTGACCCCACGTGGGCTTCACCCCGGTTTAGCCTCTGGAGCGATGTCCCTCAGTGGAGCAGACTTTTAAAAGTCCCGATTTAGTGCTCCGTTGCTCTGCCGCTTGCCGGGAGCTGCCCCTCCCCCGCGGTCTATCCTCCCATCTCTTTCGATTCACTTCTCTGACAGTCCTACCTTCCAGAAAGTGGTCGATTTTCTGCTTCCAGAATTGCTGTTCTTCCTCTCTTTGATCTCCTGTTGGATTTGTAGGTGTTCACAATGGTTTGATAAGCTATCTAGCTGATCTCCTGCTACCTGATGTGGTCTCAGCCTGCTACTTCTCTGCCATCTTGACTCCTCCTCCCTTTAAAGACTTATTTATTAAGAGAGAGACTGAAAAAGACAGTGTGGGAGGTGGCACGAGGGAGAGGGAGAGAGAGAATCTCAAGCAGACTTCCCACTGGGTGCAGAGCCTGACCCAGGCTCGATCCCAGGACCCCAAGATCATGACCTGAGTTGATATCCAGTTGGATGCCTAACTGACTGAGCTATCCAGGTGCCCCCATATATATATTATGTATACATATATGAAATTTAAATTTAATTTATTCTTAAATTTAAATTTCATATTGTATACATAGGAATATATTTACTCTTAAATATAGAATATAGAATATATGATATAGAATATATTATATACTTAATGTAATATATGATATATAATATATAGACTATATGATATAGAATATATTATATACTTAATATAGTATATGATATAGAATATATAGAATATATAATAATATGATATATTATAGAATAATATAGAAATAATATAGAAAATAATATAATATAGAATATATAATAATAAATGAAGAATAAATATTAAGAATAAATAAATAAAATAAAATATTCTTTTATTAAATAAAGTTCTTTTATTTAAAGAATTTATTCTTAAATATAAAATAAATTTATTCTTAAATTTAAATTCATACATAAATTTATACATGTATGCAAAATATGTACATATATGCATATATGCATATTTATACATATATGCAAAAATTGTACTATCTTAAGGGTATACCCTAGTGAATTATAGGAAATTGGATATATCCATGCAATCATCACCCAAATAAAAAAAATAGAACATTGCCAGTACTCCAAAAGCTTGTGCCCTGATCACTATTTTCTTTCTTCTCTCCTGAGGTAACCATTATTTGACTTTGAATACCAGAGGTTGATTTTTTGAACTTTACATAAATAGAATCATGGAGATGTACTCATTGGTCCCGGCTTCTTTTCCTTCCTCATGTTGATGAGCTCTTTCTGCATCGTAACATGTGGCAACTCATTCATTTTAACGGCTGCATAATTTCTCATTGTGTGAATATACGGCAATTCAACTGTTGATGGACATTTGGAATGGTTCCAGTTTGGGGGGATCATGAATAATGGTGCTATGAACATTGTTGTGCATGTGTTTAGATGCATTTTGGTCAGATAAGCACTAAAAAAATGACATTGTTGGACTACCAGATATATATTCAGCCTTAGTAGATGATGCCCAAAAAGCGGCTGAAATGATTACAGAAATTCATACTCCCACCAACAGTGCATGGAAAGTCGAAATGCTCCACATCTCCAACACTTGACAATGTCAATCTTTCTAATTTTAGCCATTCTGGTGTGGGTGTAGTGGTAGTTCATTGTGGTTTTTCCTTCACATTTACCTGACTACTAATGAAGTTAAGAACCTTTTTTATGTTATTTTGTGAAGTGTTTATTCAAGCTTCATGTCCAAGATTCTATTGGGTCATTTGTGTCTTTTTCTTATCGAAATAGGTATACTTTCCAATTCTAGATGCGAGTCTACTGTGAGTTATATGTACTGAAAATATTTTCTTCTACTCTGGGGTTTTCTTATTTTACATTTTAAAAGATGTCTTTTGATGAGTGCAATTTTAAAATTTTAATGTAAGTCATTTAATTAACTTTTCCCTTAAAGCTTGGTTTATCTTGTGTCTTCTTTAAGAAACCTTCACCTAGTTCAAGATTATGAAAATACTTCACTGTGTTATCTTTTTAAAGCTTTCTAACTTATTTTATTTATTTATTTTTTAATGTGAGCTCTGTGCTGAATGTGGGACTTGAACCCATGATCCAGGGATCAAGAGTTAGGCTTGAACCCACAACCCTGAGATCAAGGATTGCATGCTCTACTGATTGAGCCAGCCAGACACCCAAATATTTACTTTCTTATTTTAGGCTTAGCTTTACAAAATGCCTGGAATTGGTTTTTGAATATGGAAATAAGGTAGGAGTCAAGATTCATTTTTGTTCTGTATGAATGTCTCATTGGCCCAGGACTATTTATTACAAAGAGATTCCTTTTCTCAGAGTTCTGGAGTGCCACTTTTATGATGAATCAAGAAAAAGTATATGTTTTGGAACTGCAATTATATATTTTGAACATATTCCATAGTCATCTCTCTATTTTCTATCCCACTGTTTTTGTGTCCTCTAGTGTAGGTACTATCCTCTGACACCTTTCTGCTCTCTTTACCTATGTTTAACCTGCTATTAAATTAACTCATTGGGTTAATTTTAGTTATTATACTTTTTTATTGCTACTTTCCATCCTGTCCTTGTTTATAGTTTCCACATCCCTAACGAAGTTTTCAGTCTTGTCATGTAAACCCTTACACATACTAGTTCACTATCTATCTATGTATGTATTTATTTATTATTTATTTTATTAAGATTTATTTATTTGAAACTTTATTTATTACTAAATTTATTATTAAGATTTATTTATTTGAAGCTTTATTTATTATTAAATTTATTATTAAGATTTATTTATGTATTATTAAGATTTTATTTATTTGACAGAGAGTGAGAGAACATGAGCAGGGAGGAGGGGGTGGGGAGAAGCAGACTGTCTCCTAAGCAAGGAGCCAAATGCAGGCATCCAGCCCAGGACCGTGGGAGCATGACCTGAACCAAAGGCGGCACCTAACCTACTGAACCATCCAGGTACCCTACATCCTAGCTATTTAAAGTCCATGTTCCACAGCTCCATTATCTGGATCTTGGTGGTATACTTCTATAGTTCATCATTTCTTTTGACTTTTAGTCACAGAATCTTGCTCCTCATATACCAAGTTTTTGACTGAGTGACAGAAATTGATTGTGAAAGATTTTAGTGATAATCTGATAGTCCTCTAGGGCAGATATGGCTTTGTTCCTGGTAGTTCAGTTAGGGCACCAGCAACGCCCGGTCTCTTGAGTCCCATGAGGGACTGAGATAGTACAAAAATTGACTTTATTTTCTGTGGAGATGATTTCTTTCTGGTTCCCTCAACCCTTACTTCTACAATGTAGCTTTTCAGGGTCTTAAAAAACCTGGGAGCTGGTTTACAATCCTTGAGGTGAGCTTAACTGTGGTGCATGTTCAGCGCTCTGCTCCTGGCTTTAGGAGGCTGTTGAGAGCCCTACATACCTATCTTTCAAGTGGACTCTTCAATTTGTAGGTACCTTCTGGGAAGAGTGGTCCCTAAGCTGGATTCTGCTTTTTGGGCTTCCCTTCTCCTTTAGACCTTTGGTAATTCTCTGATAACTTCAAACAGATGAAAAAAATATTATGGCTAGCTTTTCGAGTTTTCCTTAGTGGGAAGATTAGTCCTAACCATCTAACCTATTTTTGCTGGAAGCTTATGATCCTAAATGGTGCTTTTTGCCACATGGATACTTAAAATTTTATGTACACAAATTATCAGTGTTTAGTTTTTTGATTTGAATTTTATGAGATGTTTACAGGACCTATTTCCATTCAAGGTTATAAATAATTACCCTTTTTTTCTTTTGCTTGCTTCTTTTTAGTTTCTGCCAATGGCAGGGCGTTGGGGGGATAGAGAGAGTTTGGAGGGTAGGAGGAGGCAGATGGGTCTTTCCCCACTGCCCCGTTTTTAGGGTAGTCCCATTAACGTTCTTTCAATAGTAACATTTCACCTTAGCAGCTGAAACTGATTCTTTCCTGTTTCCTACTTTTTTCCACATTCCTAGAATCAGCCTCATTGTGCTCATGTGGAGACACCACAACACAGGAACAGTTTTCTCTTCTTAGCAGGGAGTTCCAGCTCTGGGGAGCCCCTGTGCAGATCTTCTAATGCATGGCCAGTAGCAGCCAGTGGAACTCTGCCCTCAGAATTCTCTAAGCTACTTGACTTCTTCCTCTGTGTCCTTGGAGCAGAACCCCAGTGAGGCAGTAGTCTGGATCCCAGATCCCTAGGCCTTCTCCTGCAAGCTTCAATGTTATGATAATTCCATCCTCCTGCCTTTGTCCTCTGGGTCTTGTGGTAGTAACTGTTTCCTGTGGTATCTACCTTGTTGTTACCTCAGTGTTCCCCCCCCCCCCCCGCTTTTTTTTAAGTCCTTCAACATCATGTAACCAATTCCCATGTTAAATTACCTCTGATAACACAACTATGTAGCTTGTATTTTCTTGACTGATTAAGATACTGTTGGACTTCTTAATTTTTGCCAGTGTAGTGGGGATGAGATGGTATCTCATTGAGCTCTTTGTTTGTGTGTTTCTGTGGTTATACTAAGGCGGTTGGACACTTTTTAAATATTTTATTTTATTTTATTTTATTTGAGAGAGAGAGAGAGAGAGAGAGAGCATGTGTGAGGGGGGAGGGCCAGAAGAGGGAGAGACAGAGACTCCTAACCAGGCTTCATGCTCAGCACAGAGCCCGACACTGTGATCCTGAGATCATGATCTGAGCCAAAATCAAGAGTTGGATGCTTAACTGAACTACCCAGGCACTTCCAGGTTAGACATTTTTGCATAAAGTTATTGTCCATATTTCATTTTCTGTGAAACACCTTCTCATGAATTTGCTGATTTTTCTACTGGATTTTTGTTTTCTTATTGATATGTAGTTCTTTGTAGATTCTAGATATCAGTTGGTTGTAAATTTTATGTGTTAGAAATATCTTCTCCCAGTTTGTGACTTCTACTTTCCCTTTCTTTATGGTATCTTTTCATGGAATCATTTTTAATTTTAATGTAATTTTCTTTTTTATATATATAATAGATAATCTTTTATGATTAACTCTTTGTGTTTTGTTCAAAAAATCTATTTCAAGAAAAATAGTCACCTTAAATTATTTAAATTTTGTTTTTCACATTTAGAATATTAATTCCATTAAATTGTGAGAGAGGGCAAGAGAGAGATGAGAGGTAGGATTCCAGTTTCACTTCTTTTTCTATATGGTTTCTAACTACTACCCTTTTATGTACTATCATATATATTGTGTCAAATATCAAAGTTTCATGTAAATGGGAGTCAATTTTGTGGCTCTTCGTTTTGTTATAATGGTCAATTTTTTTATTCTTGAAATAACAAGTACTTTGTACCATAATTACTATAACTTGATGCAAAGTCTTGGTATCTGTAAAGCAATTTCTTTGTCCTTATTTTCCTGGAATATTGGAATATCTTCAGTATTCTTGGATCTTTGCCTTCCATACACATCAATTTCAATAGTCCGTGAATAATTTTATTAGAATCTCATTGACACTGTAGGTCATTTGGTAGAAATGATATGTTTGCAATATTGTATTTCTATGCATGGACATGGGATATTTCACAATTATTTAGTGCTTATTTACTGTCTTTCAATGTTATGTAATTTTTTCCATATACATATTTAAAAGATAAATTCCTAGGTATTGCATGATATAGTTGCAATTGTAAATAGTGTCTTTTAGAAAAATTATGTTGTCTGTTGATCCTCTAATTTCTTGCCCTTTCCCTTAATTTTCCTCATTGTTTATTCTTTTCAATGAAGTTTAACATCATCTGCCATTTAAAAAAGTTAGGGAGGTTTTGACTGAAAGTGAGCTTGATTTATTTGTGTGGAACTAGCATGTTTATAATGTTGAACAAAACACTGTATGGAAACTGAACTTTCAGTGAGACTACTAGATACAATGTATGAGCCACTCCAAGAGCAAATCAATAAATCTAGATGTTACAAAGGTGTATCTAAAAACCAGTTCCATGATTATGAAATAACCCAGCCACCTCAAGGCTGTAAAATGTAGAGGGATGATTTGTGTGTGTGTGTGTGTGTGTGTACATGCACACATGAGTGTAAGCATGTGCTTGTGTGTAAGAACAATGTTATTTGTGACTAGGGTTTTCTTCGGGGGAGGGGTGAAGCATGCTGAAGAGCATTATTCATAATACCCTCAAACTGGAAACAATCTATTTGTCCATCAATTGTAGAGTGGATAACTAAGTTGAGGTTAAGTCATACAATGGAGTAGTATGCAGCAATGAAGAAGCACAAACTGCCACTGCACATAACAATGTGGATGACTTTCCCAGACAATATTTAGTGAAAGGAGCCAGATGTCAAAGAATACATAGTATATTGAGTCTCTTCACATAAAATTCAAAACCTGGTAGAACTGATTTATGGTGCTAGAATTCAGAATGGTAGTTACCCTTGGGGAGTTAATGACTGAGAGATGACACAAGGGAACCTTCTGGGATTCTGGATTGTACTATATGTTGATCTAGATGGTGGTTACATGCACCTGCAACACATTCAACACACACACATGCACACATGTATATGTGTGTGTGTATATTTGTATAACCAAGGGAGAAGAGAATTTCAGGAAGAGAGCCTTCTTCCTCCCTCCCTCCCTCTTTCTTTCTTCTCCTTCCTTCCTCCCTTCTCACCCCTTCCCCCTTTCCTTCCTTCCTTCCTTGTAGGAGTTCAATCAACCAATACATCATATGGATCATTACTATAGTTTTCTTATGTTTTCAGCAGAAATACAGCAATACCAAGTGCACGAGCTAAAAGCATGGCCATTATTCTGTCTTACTCAACAATATTTTATCCTTTTTTCTGAATCCATATTCACTGGGGCTTTAATCCTAAGGTCTACATCTTCAAAATAATGAAATAATTAAAAAGCTAACAGAAAACTCATGGATGACTATTTGATATAAAATGATAGCAGAGGTTTGTAGTTTTGAAATTAGCTTACTTGTTGATTCACTTACTGTTTTTTTCCACCTTAATTACTGATAAAAATGTCCAGATACTCTCTATCCCATCCATTGCCTGTTTTACTATCTTTTTTTGACCCGAATCTAAAATTTTCCTGTTGATTTATGAAACTTCAGTGTTTCTCCTTAGATTACTTTCCTGTGGCCATTGTGACAAATTACTATAAATTTGGTGGCTTAGAACAACATTTATTCTCTCATAGCTTTGCAGTCTGCAAATGTTAAACGAGTGTTTGCTGGGTTGAAGTCAATGTGTTGACAGAGCTGCACTCTCTCCATTGGCTTGAGAGGGAGAAATCCTTCCTTGCCTCTTCCAGTTTCTGGTGCTGCCGACATTCCTTGGCTGGTGGCTGTGTCACTTGTTTCTGTCTCTGTGGCCTCAATGCCTTCTCTTTTTCTGTCTGAGTCAAATTTCCCTCTGTCTTTCTTTTATAAGGGTACTTGTGATTGCATTTAAGGCCCACCCTGATAATCCAGGATAATCTCTCTATATCAACATCCTTAATTTAATCACCTTGGAAATAAGGTAATATTTATAGGTTCCAGAGATTGAGACTGTTATATGTGGGGCATTCACTATTCTGTCTGCAGTACCTCACCACCAAATTCCAAGTTCCACGGACACAGAGCCCTTGTATGTCTTGTGTGTTCTCACTGCTTAAAATAGCTGTGAATGAGAATGCCTGGCACACGGTAGGCATTTATGTAATATTTGTTAAATAAATCATTAATTGTAATGAATACGTTTGAAGACCTTCTTTTAGAATGGGGGAGTTCTGTTTCACTCCAAAAGACATACCTGATACCATTAGTCAGAATTTATAGTGAAGGGTTTCTGTTCAACTCAGAACAAATATTCTAATAACCAGGCTTGCGTCCATAGTTCAGATTGCTTCACAGGGAATGAACTCCTTGTATTTGGATGTACTTCAACAGAAGTGGATTATCATCTGTTAAAGATGCTAGAGAAGATATTTTAAAATTAGGTGGGAAGGTGGTAGCAGATAGCAGTCAGGTTTATCTTACGTAAGTCCTTTTATTTCTTCATAGCTAAAGAACCCTAATCTCCTGAAATTTCTAGAATTCATCTTTAAGCATTTTGTTGATTTATTGTTTTTATGACCACTGAAAAAGATTTCCCTAGTTTATGACCCTGTTGCGGGTTCTTACATAAGCTCCACATTTTCCTTTTCTGTGGATCAGCTCTATTGCTCTTTAGAATGGTAAGGCACCCTACTGGAAGCTTTCAGTGCCAGGTAGCATGTTCTCCTACACAAGAGAAATGTATATTTTTTAAAGATTTTTGTTTATTTATTTGAGAGAGAGAGAGAGCTCGCACGCATGAGCTGGGGGAGAGGGAGGGGCGGAGGAAGAGGGAGGTAGATAAGCAGACTCCCTACGGAGCAGGGAACCTGATGTGCAGCTTGATCCCAGGACTCTGAGATCATGACCTGAGCTGAAGTTAGACTTGGGCTTAACTGACTGAACCACCTAGGCACACCTCCTTTTTTTTTCTTTTTAATTTACAAATATGGTTCCAAGTCTTCAAATCTAATTTTCAACCTGGAATCTTGTCATAGATGGGTAAAATATGGTCACTAAAATAATGCAATTGGCTTGTTTCGTGTAGCAGCACTGCCCAGGGATGAATCCATGTCCAAATAAATGATATCTCTCCATCAGAGTAGTTGTCTAGGAAATTAATGATAGGAAAATGCAAGGCTTTCTTCTAAATTTCCCTTCATATGAAACCACAGTGAAAATCGGTCTTAACAACCTCAGCTCAATCTAGTTTTGGGCCAAAGCATTTGTACCAGCTGGGATGTTTCTATCTGTGAGTAATGGGATACACAGCCAAAGTGCCCTATAACAAGAAGCCTGGAAGGCTGTGGTAATTCCAAATATTATGTCCTCACCCAAATAATGACACCAAGCCAAGGGAAGGGAGGGGGAGATATTTCTTTCTGAATCTTTCCTTTTTCTCCTTCCTTCCTTCTTTCTCTATCTCTCTCTTTCTTTCTTTTTAAAAAAGATTTTATTTATTTATTTGGCAGAGAGAGAGGGAACACAAGCAGGGGAGTGGAAGAGGGAGAAGCAGGCTTCCCGCTGAGCAGGGAGCCTGATGTGGAGCTTGATCCCAGGACCCAGGGATCATGATCTGAGCAGAAGGCAGATGCTTAACGAATGAGCCACCCAGGTGCCCTCCAGTTTCTTTTTTAAAGAGAAAGGGAGAGAGAACATATTTGTATGTGTGTGGGGGGGGGGGGGCGAGGTGGATAGAGAGGGAAAGAGAGAATCTTAAACAGGCTTTGTGCCCCGCTTGGAGCCTGATGACCTGGGGCTTGATCTCATGACCCCAGGATCATGATCTGAGTTGGAACTGAGAGTCTGAAGCCCAACTGACTGAGCTAACCAGGTGCCCTTCCTTCCTTTTTAATCAGGGAGGAAAATCTTTTCCAGATGTCTCCCAAAGGACATCCTCTTCTGTCTCATTGGTCAGAACTGAGTTACATAACCATTTCCATTAAGGACTAATGGAAAAGCAAATTTCTGCAACATTAACCCCCTTCATGGACAAGAAGGGGTTAAATCTGTCTTCATTAGAAACAGATTCCTCAGGGGCACCTGGGTGGCTCAGTGGGTTAAGCCTCTGCCTTTGGCTCAGGTCATGATCTCAGGGTCCTGGGATTGAGCCCCTCATCAGCTCTCTGCTCAGCAGGGGCCTGCTTCCCCCTTCTCTGTCTACTTGTGATCTCTCTCTCTCTCTCTGTCTAATAAATAAATAAAAATCTTAAAAAAAAAAAAGAAACAGATTCCTCAAATCAACATTTATAAAGAACTTTGCAAAACCCTTTCAGGTACTTTTCCTACTGATACTCATTAAAAACTTGGTAATGTAGGAAGTTGTTAGTGGTGGTGTTTGGGAGTAGGGAAAGTACTGGGAACTAATACTAACTGGGTAGCTACTGTTGGGGACTAATCCTACCTACAGAGGAAGAAACCAGGCTCTACATGTTGAGACCTTTATGGCTGAGTGATACTGCTTCCCCCTCTAAAAATGAAAAGATACTAAATGCATGACACCACAATTTTGTGTGATCATGGACTGATAAGTCATCAGTCCATCTAGATGTTCCATATGAAAGGATTGTAGGTAGGAGTAAAGAGTTACAAGGCCCTAAAGTAAGAATCTGATGCCAAGTATAGTTTTAATATAGGACCCCCCCCCCATGCGTTATGGGCCCAGAGTGAGAAGAAGTACCCATTTGTGTTAGGATTGCTGGTTTCTTGAGGTTTGCTGATCAAGGTCTTTTTTGGATAAGTGAAGTGCATTCCAATTTAAGTATTACTGGGTATTAGGTTAACTTAATGTCTTATGCAAGATTAATAATTGTATGTACATGCTTATATGCAGGGGATATATCATTAATGCACAATAATACATAGGGGCCCTGCTGGCAAACATAATATATACATGCTTATATGCAAGGGGCTTATATGTATAATAATACGTGAGGAGAAGACTGAATGACTAATGTATAATTAAATGTAATCCACATAAGAAGCCTGTCTAAGGTAACATTGCAAGGAAGCAGTGATGATCCAATATGGACCATATCTACTGATGATGATGAAGAGGATAATTACACCTGTTAATATTGAGTGTTACTTGTATATGCCAGGCACTGTGCTGTTATTTTACATCGAGTACTTCATTTAATTTTCAACTTTATGAAGGAGGTGGTACCTCTATTTTATGGATGTAACTGTGGTTCAAGGTCACACATCTAGTAAGCATAGGTCTGTGATTTGAACTCCAGTGCTCCCTCTAGGACTGGGCATTTATTAAAACTGTACTGCTTTCCCATTCTACTTCCTGCATTCTTTCCAGGACCACTGACTCTGAGCTAAGCTTTCTGTGCCTTAAGCTTATACATCTGTAAAATGAGATAACTCTACCTACTTTATAGGGTTCTCATGAGGAATGAACCATGATCATCCCTGTAAAGTAATTAATAATGAGACAAGCATAGTAGGTCGGCATTATTATTATAGAATTTATCTCTATTGAAATTTTCTGTGACATCTTTTACCTACTCTACTGAACTGAGACAGTACAGCAATTCTTAACACGTTTTTGGCTCAGGGCCTCTCTCCACTCTTGAGAAATTACTGTAGACTTCAAAGAGTTTTTGTTCATAAACATTGTTCATTATTACCATTACGGCTTTGAAAGTAATACTAAAATGTTTGGCACTCTATAACAAGCACGATTCCTTAACTGCCAGAGTAATGCCATCATATACATCATGCATCCCCTGGATGCATGAACTCGTGAGAGAATGAACACGAAAAAGGCAAAAAAAAAAAAAAAAGTGTATTATTATGAAAATAATTTTGACTTTATTGGCGTCCCCCAGGGTTCCCCAGACCACACTTTGAGAACTGCTGCTCCAGGTTCCTTGCTTGATGAATGAATCATCAGATTGTGTTGTTCTGTCCAGGGAACCCATGGTTTCAGAGGTCAAAACAAGAGGCAGCGCCAGAACTCTGTTCAACTGAAGGCCCCTACAGGCGCTTCCCCGCGGGCAGAATGGTCCTCGGCAGCCTCCGCGGCGCCCACGCTCCTCCCAGGGCGCGACCCCCGTAGCCCCTACCAGCCGGATCCGGGTGGAGGGCCAGCCGCTGTGGGCTACGCAGTCTACCGGCTTCCCAGGCGCCCGGAGACAGGCCCCGCCCCACCGCCTCTCCTCCAACTCCCGGCTTCCATGGCAACCGGGGCGCGCGGCCCAGGCGACAACGCCCCCGCCTCGGGTTAAACCATTCGCTTCTGGGACCTTCACAGGGGGTGATGGACACACGGGAATAAGTTAGAATTCCTGAATGCTACTGGGTTCCCATTTTTCTACCGGGTTTGAATGATACATTTTGTTTTTCTTCTTCACAGCTGCCTGTGAGAGAGTAGCGCCCGTCTCGCCTGCTCAGTTCAAACGCCTCCCCCGTCCCAGGCCCGGAAATGGGCCGGTTTGCTAGGGAGGCTCGCGTCCGCGCGGGTTGGCGCAGAGGAGGGGGCGCGCGACAGACGTAGCGCGTGTGGGGCGGGGCGGAGCGCCGGGGAGGGGAGGTGGGCAAGATGGCGCCCGGCGAATGATTCAACCTAGTTACGTCCAGCGGCCGCTGAGACTTCGGGGCGGGGGGTTCTGCCCCCACTGCCGCCCTTCCTCCTCTCCCCCGCCCCCGGAGACCCCCTCTTACCCTTCCTCCCTCTGCCTCGGGGTGGGGGTGGGGGATCGGGCCTGGTTCCCGGGACACCATGTCGGACTCTGAGGAGGAGAGCCAGGACCGCCAACTGAAAATCGTCGTGCTGGGGGACGGCACCTCCGGGAAGGTCAGTCCTCCGGCGGGCCCGCCGTCCCCGGCCTGCAGGAACCCCGGCGCGGCCCCTGCAAACCCCAGCCTCCTCCCCGCCGCTCGGCGTCGCCTCGTTATCCCAAGGGCCGGGGCCCGTCTGATCGTGGCCTGGGGCCAGACACGAAGTAGGCGCCGGGTGAAGGCTGACGAGGGCCGTCCAGCTCTCCTTAAATTAAAAAAAAAAAAAAAAAAAGAAAAGAAAAAGAAAAAAAAAAAGTCACTTAAAAGCTCCTTGCCTGCGCGAACTCCTACTTCTTCAAGAATCGAGCCAGCATCGCCCTCGTGGGAAGCTTTCCAGCTTCTTGCCTCTGAGGACTGGCAAAAATCTGCTCTTTTCACTTTAGTCTAGGTCCCACTTTGCCTCCCCCCGCTAGCCCTCTCCGCCCCCCCATCCCCCCATCCCCGCACCGCCGGCCGCCTTACGGTTTCACGTACCTACCCTGCACTCCCAAGAACGTGGCTCTGGAATCAGATTCCCTGGGTGAGCACTGCCCCATCACTTACTGGTCGGGACACTGGAGGGCAAAATTGCTTCCCTATTTGTGCTTCATCGGTAAGGTGGCTATTGATAGGGGCCGCCTCAGAGGGTGAAGTGTGCAAATACACATCCAGTGTGAAAATCCACATAAAGCTTTCAGAGCATGGTGTGCGCTCAATAAACGCTGGCCGCTGTTTCCTAGCATCCTACCGGTTCATCACGGCTCCCTCCAAGCGCAGCACCTGTCAACACAAGCTCTCATGCAGCAAGTATCTATTGAGCGCTTAATTTAGGCTGATGCGGAGAGTACAGTTGCTATCGTGGCCGAGGGGATCCTTGCTTGGAGGCTAGTCTTTGGTGACGGTTGATCGAATAAATGGAGACTGAGTGCTTGAGAATATCCGACAGCCAGTCCCCTTACCTCTTCAGGCTGACGTTTTAAACTCTGGGTTGTGGAGCTCCCGGAAGAATCCTCTCTTGGTGCTTGCTCTTTGGGGAGGGTCCGTGGGATATCAAGACGGTGCGTAGCCACCCCCCCCAGATAAAGTGAGGAGCCTCTCCCCGGGGTGTCTTCACACCTGTCGCTTCTGTCCAAGGCGCCAACACTGTTTCTGGGAATATTGCTAAAGTCTGTCTCCTTTCTTCTTCCCTCCCTTTTCCCAGCCAGGGTCTTCAGAAACGCAGGTTGTTATTGTTACCAGTGTCCGGCTCATGATTCCCCTTTACTGGTGTAGCTTGGACCCTGCTTTCTCTGGTGACGACTGCTCTTTGCATCTTCCCTGGCAGTTGGCCCTGCGGAGCTGCTCCAGTCTTTGGTTCTGAGATTTGAGTTCCTAGGGCACCTGGGAGAGTTGTCATTTATGTGCAAAATTTGGAGCATTCTGTTAATTTCTTTCTTGCCTTTCCGGATGATATTTTGTTACTGATTTTCATTGCTGAGGTAAAACAACCTAACATGCTCTGATTACCTTTACAAGATTTTTGGGAAGAAACTTTTCGAATGTTTCAATTGTTTTAAATAAATCAGCATTGTTTCTAACACTCTTAATCAATAAAAATTTTGAGGTATATTTGTATAGTTTTCTTATTATTCAGTGTTCTTTTGAATACCTTCTAATTTTTCATTTCCTAAATCCTTTTATGGTCACCTCATAACTGAATTCATTTCCTGTTTAAAATTATAATGACAATCTATAGCACTAAAACACTTGTTAAAAGAGACAAAAAATGCCAGTTACCCTGTGGTCTATCATAACTCTTTAAATTTTTTACTTTTTCTTCCAGTATTTATCAGTTAGTTTCATACATGTGTTAGTTGAATTTTGTTCATAATTTCTTACTGGGTTTTTTTATTTAGCCTGCCATGTTTTCTTCTTGTTGATAATTTAGTGTGAATAATTACAATTTTTCATCTCTGTCTAAAATTCTAGTGTAGGACAAGACATGATTTTTTCCCTTCCATATTGTTGAGTTAGGACTATCATTCTGCTTAAAAGGGTAAGAGTGGTAACTGTTTATGGTGTTTGACTTAATCTTTATCATCTTGACTAAACTCTTAAAACTGTAAAGACATTTTCTGCCAGAGGTTTTCAGATACAAACATCAGAAACCTAACCTTTATTTCAATATTTGTATATCAGGCTTTTTTCTTCTTCATGCCCTATTCTGCTCTCAAGTTATTGGCAGCTACCAACATTCCCATTCTGTTTCCTTTACTATCCTTTTATGAAGTCAGCCTCACTTTCATTCTTATTTGTATCCTGATTGAACTCCTGGCTGTTTTTTCTAGCATTAGTTTTTCTTGTCAGTTTTAACTCATGGCATTTAAATACACATTGAGGGAAGCAATAGAGTACTGATATAATTATTAATAATTTCTCCAAGAGAAATTGAGCTCCTCCTTCTAGTAACATGTGTTTCTAGTTCTTTCTGTTTTGATTCATACTTTTGATTTTATTACATATTTCTTAAGATTTTTTTGAGGCAAAATATTTTTTCTTGGTCTTTTTTTTTTTTTGTATTACTAAATGTAGTATGATAAAAATTGTTAGCAGAAGCTCACCAGACAAAACAATATAAAGAATCAGATAAAGATGTTTCCCAAAAAGATGTTTCACATATGGTAGATGATTGTTCACTTCATAATTGTTTAAGAAGGGTATTTATATAATGACTTGAGAGAAATTATTAAGTGTGAAAGAAGGCAGAAAGTCTAGAGAATTGAAGAGGAAGTGCCTACCACTGATTCAGTTGATTTTCTATTTAATTTTTATAGTATGTCCAGAGATGGTATAAGAATACACTTTAATATTCTCATGTTCTCACGGGCCTGTATTTTTGACAGATTATACTTCATTCCAATAAAAAAATCCTAGCTTTATGTTTGCCTCAAAAATGTGAGGGTAAGGCTTTCAGAATCTCGAAGTCCTGTTTCCAAGAAAAGAACCTTCAAATTTTTAAAACTATTCATTAATATAAAAATATTGAGCTTTGAGAAGCTTACACGAAAGTGCAAAATTACCTTAAATGGTACTATGCTAATGTTACATGTGCCTTGAGTTTCTCTTTGTCTTATAAAAGTATAGCAACCATCCCTATATTAAACATTTTGAAATATCTGTAATAGTTAAATAGTGGCAGTTACTTTTCTCTGGAACTCTGAACCTCTTAACAGAAGATTTTGTACTCTGAGTTAAACACGCTCAATGGCATAAATAAAGATAAATGAATGCTTACCTTTTTTATTCCAGGCTCTTAGTTTTTATATTATTGTTACATGCTTTAGGAAGCCAAACAAATTATCATTTGAGTGTAGTGAGTTTATTTCTCAGTGCGTAGCAGAACATCTTTCTTAGGGTGTTCAGTGAATATTTGACCACATATCTTAGAAATTTATTACAAATGCTGAGTATTTAAATAATAAGTGAATTAGACGTAGGGTGTGCAGATTGTCATTTGTGTGAAAAATATGGTTCTTGCGTCAAAAAGAATTTTAGGTCTTTTTGTTTGAAGAAATTGAAATTTAGCCAAGTTTTCTTTTGCATTGCTGCACTTATATCATAATTATACTAAGGTGTCTTGGGAATTTTATTTTAGTTTTCATTATTTTAGGAGTTGATATCTAATTTTAACATTTAAAATAAAAAAGGCAATTTTCACTTAACTTTGGTAGTCTTTCTTAAAGAGCATAAAAGCTTTGTGAAGCTGCCTTTCTTTTTGGTGAAGTTTACAAATAAATAGGGCATTTAAAATGTTTGAGAAACTTTTAAGTTATTGAGTTATTTCAGTTGTTTCCAGAATGTTTTTTTTTTTTTTTCTGCTCTGATAGGAAATGGTACTCCAGAGTTTTGAATACAACTTCGAGTTGTTATTTAAAAATATGTAGAAATATGTATATCTATTCTGGTTGTAATATTCTTGTGACTTAATCTTTATGGTTGTTGGATGGAAAATATTTTTGCCCACTTAATATTACTCTTAAAAATACCAGCTCCTTAATTTTAAAGATAAATATTATCTCAGTCATTCTGTAGTATAATTTTCATTAACATCTTTAATGTAGAGAAAAATTAGACATTTAAAGATACTTTTTTGTAAAGGAAAATTATGTGAACAGACTTTCCTCCTTTAAATTAGTACTTATTGTGGTCTGAGAGCACAAATATTCAGAGTATTTAGCCTCAGAAATGAAACTTAGAATTGTATTGAACTGATATATATGGATATTTAGGATTCAGATCTTTAGTCATGTTGTTTTAATTTTCTTGTTGACAAATTCTAATTTCCAGCAAGGAGAAGGAGCTTGACTATCAGGGGATTTAAAGAGATCTAACCTATTAGTCTCTTGTCCCCACTGATAGCTGTTGGCAAGTGAAATTTACCTGGTGGAGTGTTAAGTCCCTCCTTGTTTTGTAACTGATTAGAACTGCTTAAAGTTGTTGGTTGGATTAATGGTAGTATAAATACTAAGATTACTTAATAAGGTTTAGTAATGACTTTATGTTTACATTTCTAAAACAAAGACATTAATTTTGGTATTCTATGCATCCATTTTTTTAGACCTCCTTAGCTACGTGTTTTGCTCAAGAAACTTTTGGGAAACAGTACAAACAAACTATAGGACTGGATTTCTTTTTGAGAAGGATAACATTGCCAGGTAAGAGACTAAAAAATCTTAACATAGAAAATTGTACATATCTTACAATAATAGCAGAAATGTGTAAAATAAATTTGGGGGCTCTTTCTGCATGAAAATATATATAATTAGCAAATCTATCATAGGGAGGTTAACTTTCATCAGGATCTCCCATGAAGATGTATTGTCCATGGGTGTGAGAGAAAAGTTTATATATTCCCCCATTCTCCCGCTGTTTTTGACCACTCCACACATTTTTCGAGAATAAACAATAGTTGCTTATAAAATTCTAAAAAGTTGAAAAAAAAATCAAATGTTATACAATTATAAACAGATATTGTATAAACTAAATGTGAAAAGACTGGAAAGGATTATTTTTTTAAAATATTATTTTGATTAGCCTCTGCTTCAGTTTTTTGTTCAAGAGAAAGTTGGAACAGAAGTATAATGTAGCTATGGAACTTCTGTGCCCTAATATGTGAATGCTGTTTTATGCAAGGCAGCATGAAATTGCTGGCATTTAATAGACCACTAAAATTTAGGGTCCCTAGGCACTCATAAAAATACAGTTTGAGCATTCAAGATGTTTCAGTTCACCATGCAAAGAAACTATTTAGATGCCAGTTGCAGCACATTTTGTGGGAAATACAGGGAAATAATAACAAAAAGAGAGTGGTTTCTGTTTTAAGTTAGTTTCTGAACAATTGGGGCTTTAAAATGCTCTGTCCTTTCATTTGTGATGGTTAAATTATATGTTTAAAGTATTTTATTAAAAGCAGTTTATCTTGATTGACTTTCTAAACCAGTCCATCTCTCTCCTCTCTGAGGAAACACATTTGAATAAAAACGGTTGCAAATGTAGTGTCAGATTCATATACTGGAATGTGAGTGATATAGTGGGAAGGAGTTTAATAAATTCCAATATTATTGAAATATGTTAACCTCTCAAACACCCCATCTGTCAGACAACTCTCCATCAAAGTTTTAGAGCAGCTAATGAAAACTCTTGGTAATTGAAGGTATTCTGCTTATCTCACTAGTAATATGCTCTATTATATTTTGTGATATCTGTATTCAGCTACCAGTGAAAAATAAATTGAAAGATAGAGTATGAGAAAAGAATCCCAACTTTCTGTTACTAAGTTATTGTTCAGCAAGAGGCTCAATGAGAAACATATGCATATTTTGTTTCATTTGTATTTCCTTTTAATGTATTCAGAACTGAAAAATCTCATTTTATTTTTGTTATTCTCATTTGTGTGGATAGGTTAATGCTACATTCAGAGTATTTATAGCAATTACTAAGAAGAATATATACACAAGTCATATAATATACATGCTGAAAGCTTATTTTTTGCAACAGTTTTTTCAGAGATGCCAGTTGTACATAGAGAACCATCATATATCTAGTTATTGATTGTTATTTTTGATGCTAACTAGCAAGAGCATCAGCTTTCTGTACCATTAATATTACTTAGTTTTTCTGACTTTTTTTTAGTTCAAAGCCTTAAATACAGGAACAAGCAACATTCAATCATTAAAAATATCTTAGGACTGGTTTTGGACATTTTATAACAGGTGATATATACATATGATGGTTTTTTTTTTAAAAATTTCTTTTCAGCGTAACAGTATTCATTGTTTTTGCACCACACCCAGTGCTCCATGCAATACGTGCCCTCCTTAATACCCACCACCTGGTTCCCCTAACCTCCCACTCCCCCATATGATGATTTCTGATCTGTTGCACAATACTACCCATTTTAAAGTTTTATTACTTTGTAAAAAATATTTTTTGAAATCAAAATTTATAGTATAATATTTTAGAGTTAGAAAGTATTTATATTAAACATGACATTAGGAAATTTATACTCTTAATGAATGTATATTTTAATGAATCCCTGATTAAATTTTTATTTTGATGGGTAGAATTCCAGAAAAAAAAATTTTTTTTAAAAGACAGTTGGTTTTATGTTACTTCATGAACTCAAAATTGTGTTAGAAATTTCAGTAGGAAAAAATTGTTTTAATGTAACTTGATATTATATAATTAATAAATACATTAAGAAATGAAGTAAATAAATTACAAGGTTCACAGTATATCCTTTACATATTTTAACCTTAATTTTAATTCATTGTAGTGTCAAATGTAGGATGACTAATATTTGTATCATTTTAAAACATTACAGGCAGCATTATTGAATTTATAGTAAAGAACATACTAGGTGAATCTAATATTTGTGAAATATTTTAGTAAGTCTTCTGTCCATTCAGATTGTTAGACATGAATACCTCCTGTCCATCTATTGACATTCTCTTCATGCAAGTTTTCAAGGTCATTACTTTGTAAATATTCATCCATTTTAGTATATTTCATGTTCCGGTATGCTGTATAGTCTGGATGCAACCACTGTGCAGAGTTTACTGCTTAAAATAGTGTATCTGTTAGTCAGAGATTCTGCTGATAGAGCTTCTTAAGAGCCTTAGTCAAAATACTTTCAGGAAGCTTGTGGGTACAGTCCAGTAAACAGCGTTCTACTGTGAAAAGGATTTCTAAGTCTTTAGTGCAAGAAGTGGGCAGACTTGTGTTTTTAGTTCCATCTTGACTATGCAGCACTTTAAGTAAGGTTAACCAAGGCACCAAGTGTACTTTTACAAGGTCACTGTTGAATCCTCTTGGTGGCTTTGATTCATACCAAAAGCAGCTTACCTGTATTTTGTCACCTCATTTACTTTATTTTTTTCCACTGGTTACATGTCATTTCTTACTGGGTAGCAGGAATTTTGTAGCATTTTGCACTTGATATTAGATTGCTGACAATCTCTTTAATGTTCTTTATTAGTAGGAAATTTATATCAGATGTATTCTTGATTTTTTAAAAAATTTTTATAGTATTGATTATTTGAGTACTATTTTTATAGGTTATTAGGTATGTCATTTTGAAAATATACATGGCAGCTTTATGTATTTATATTTAGGGAAGTTAAAATGAATATTGATTAGAATTCCATCTTTATGTGATTTTGTTTCCCAAATAGGGAAATTTATTAAAAAAAATTTTTTTTAACGATTTTATTTATTTATTTGACAGACAGAGATCACAAGTAGACAGAGAGGCGGGCAGAGAGAGGGGAGGGGAAGCAGGCTCCACGCTGAGCAGAGAGGCCGATGCGGGGCTCGATCCCAGGACCCTGGGATAATGACCTGAGCCGAAGACAGAGGCTTTAGCCCACTGAGCTACCCAGGTGCCCCGGGAAATTTATTTTTATTTTTATTTTTATGTGTTAATAATCCTAAAATCCACATGTAGAAGTTAAAAATACATTTCTAGACATATGAAATAAATATGAAGCGAGTATCATTTGTGGAAGCTATAATGATGGCAGAAGTGGGGTTTTTTGGGGGGGCTAGCATTGTCAATTATCAGTAACATAACTATTTTTATTTCTGAGGCACTAGAATATGTATATTAAAAAAAAAGCCAACAACAACAGTGTTTATATAGAAAGGTATGAATTTAAAAAATACCTGCAACACATGAATATAAATATAAACTCAGATGGGAGGCAACTGAATATATGATTTGGTCTTGAAATGATGTAGTGAGGATTTGGAAACATGAATATCATGTTCGTAAAGTTTGTAGCTATGGTGTTCACAATAATTCAGATTGGATCTATCAGAATTTAAAGGCAGAAAAGCTTTATATTTCTTGATGCAAAGCTAAGTGATAGGATTTATTGACCTTGAAGAAAATGGTATTAAATACCTTATATGAAGTGTTGCCTACAGTCTTACCAGAAGAAAGTTAATATTGTTAAGCACGTTTTTTTTGTTACATAAACAAATGACTGTAAAGAGTCTGCAAGTAAAATGGATAGAGTACTGCCTGTTTATCTAGGGGCTTCTTGAAGCGATTTAACATACTACTATTGACCCCTAGTCCTTTCTCACCTGCTTAGTGTGAGACAGTGTCATAGAATGAGTTCAGCTTTGAAACTTGAAAAATTTAGATTTTTAAGTAAATGGGTTTATTCCAGTTGTTGGATAAGTCTTATTTAGTTCATGCATTTTGGTTTTCATCTTCACAGAACTCTAAGAACATTTTCGTCATTACTCTGTGAGTGTTGAAAGTGTGTGTATGTGGGAATGATGATGGGTAATAAACTTCAGGAGCTCTCATTAATGCTAATGGAAGTTCCTCATGTAAATCCTTTGCACGTTGGCAGATGCAACAGACATACCTCAAAATAACGGAAAGATTGTAATACAAACCCAACAAAACTTAGAGTTAAGGGTAAAGCTTGGCTGTTTAATCCATTGTTATACTTGCTTTTCAGTTGAATGATGTGAATAACATTCTCTGATTTTAGTGTTTGGCATTGGCATAAAAATTCACGTCTTTATAATCTTTTTCATTATTGTTTTTGAAGTGAGAAGATACTTTTCAGTGTCTTACGTTTTTATTTTGACTTTTTCTGATTTGCAAATTATTCAGGAAGTACATTTTTTAGTGTGAGAGCTCATTTTGAAGATACTAATTGAAACTTTGTCTTCTTTGGAGAAAACTGCATCATTAGGAGAAATACTTTGAAATGTTAAACTGGAAAGTATATTGGACATGGTCTTTAACTTTTGGGGTTATGGATTCATAAGGGAGAATAGTTTATCTCATAAATTTTTGTATCAGGCAAATACTTTGCAAAATAGATGAATTTTAAAGATTGCTTTTTAGTGCTTTTTTAAAAAAAAAAAAAAGATTTCATTTATTTATTTGTCAGAGAGAGAGCACAGGCAGGCAGAGTAGCAGACAGAGGCAGAGGGAGAAGCAGGCTCCCTGCCCAGCAGGGAGCCCGATGTGGGATTTGATCCTAGGACACTGGGATCATGGCCTAAGCTGAAGGTAGCCGCTTAATGGACTGAGCCATCCAGGCATCCTGCTTGCTTTTTAATATTTTTAAATGCTTTTATAATGCTTCTATGGGGAGGATTTGTTCTACCATTTTATGAAGGCTTTGAAGCACATATTATGGTTTGTTTCAATGGAAATGCTTTGAACAGTAAATGCATCATAATATTTAGTGATATACTGAGTATGTATCCTACATCTGTTCTGAAGAGGGCTGTCATATGTGTTTATATTTTATAGATCAAATTTGGAAATATGTGGTTTTAAAAATTATGTTTCCTATTGCATATAAATAGGTGACATTTAAATTTTAAAAGTGCATTAATTTGAGATGAAACTCTGGGTTCATTTTTGTAGTCTATTGTTAATCTGTGAGTATTAGAACCTATAGAGTTCAGAGTTTACAGTAAAATTCATTATGTGCTATAGGGTAGGTTAATATATAAAGTTCTATTTTTATTTTTAAATTATATATTTTTACCTCCCATACAAGTGTTCTATCATCCTATTTTCTGTTTAAGAAATTTTTTTTTTTTAAAGTTTTGAGCAGTTTATGAATTAAAGCTTTTTTATTTTGGTAGTAATCATAAATATGGTTCTATAGAAATGGGGTAAAAGTGTAAACCTACATTCTCCATTATAATTTCTTTTGACAATATTATTTCACAATTCCAAATATCTGACCATATGAACATGCAGAATAAAAGGCAGATTAGGGTCAAATAAATGAAAATCTTAAAAAAAAGGCAGATTAGGTCCACAGTTAATCATTGTCACTTAGAATTCTTTGGAACTGTATTCAGTTATTACTTTGTTACTTACCTTTTCTGCATTCTTGTTTTTATATTCAAGGGAACTTGAATGTTACTCTCCAAGTTTGGGATATAGGAGGACAGACAATAGGAGGCAAGATGTTGGATAAATATATCTATGGAGCACAGGTATGACATAAATTCTATGATTATTCCAGTTCTAAAAATACTCTCCTCACAAGTACATACAACTGGGTACACACATACATAAATACACACACACACACACACACACACACACACGCACTCTGTCTCTCTCTCTCTAACTTGATTTTTGTCTGATATGTGGAGAGACTGATTTTATACTTTATGCATATTCATTTTTCTCTTAAAAGATACATCTCAGATTTTTATGTCTGGCTTTTTTCTTGTTTAATTTTTTCTGCTTTAAACTGAGTACATTCAAAGTAGATATTAGATAAAAAAGAATTGCTGGACAGAGATTTGTGGGAAGCCACAGTTCTTTGTTTTGCTCACCTGTTTGGCAAAATGAGTTTTGAAAATAATAATCTCTTTCCTCTTTGTCCATTAAAGTCTACCTTCAGGGGTACATATTGGATTTTTTTTTTATATTGGATTTTTAAAAAATAAACATTACATTAGTCAAGCTTCTCCTAATATTTGACTCTGAATGTTAAATAAAGTAACTTTTTATTGTTTATAGATTTATCTAATTAGTGGAGAGTGGGAAGATTTTGTGAATCTCAGGGCAAATAATATAAAATTAACAAATTTTTCTTCACTAAAAATTGAGGGTATGTAATTCTCTTGTTTTTACCTTTTCATCATTTAAAAACTTATTATTTGATTTATGTAAATTTGTCTATAAATAGAAAATTATATATAAAATTAATGTTGATGTGAAATTGATATATAAAATTAACCACTGTTAAAGTATATAATCAGTGGCATTTAGTGCATTCACATTGTTATGTGACTGTTCTTTTAAATCATTTTTTTTGTAGTGTTTTATGTATTATGGAATTGCTTAAAAATCAGACATTATTGGTCAAATTTGTAGAAATTAAAAAATAATTCATCTTTTTTAGGGATCCTGAGTTTAGTAAAATATCTGTATTCTCTTCTGATGTCCCTCATATCTTATGAGAAAGAGCATGTTATATTCCCTCTTATAAGTTGTCAAATAAGATTTCTGTTTTGAAGGTACATATGACATTTTTTTCTTGCCTTATATTGTTTATACTTTACAATTTATGTGAATGTTCTAAGACTGTATCTTTTTTAATTGAACAGCAACGTAAGTACAGTATTTCTGAGAAATTCATGAACATTTTCATGAAATTGTGCCAGGAAACTATGAATTCTGAGATGATAAAAATGAATTACCATAAATTAATGAAAATATACTTAATCTTATCTGCTTTCCAGAGATTCTAAATTAGCTTATGCAAAATACATGAAGTACATTTTTCTAAATATATGTAAATTTTTTATCTAGGCAAGAGAAGCTCTGAGGACACTTCACTACCAAAAACTGAGGGGAATGTTACTTTTCAGAAACATTGCTTTCAAAAACATTCCAATAGCATTTTAAGATACTTAATAACTTTATATAGTTATATAATTATTATTCAAAGTGTATCTATACTGTTTCTAGAGTTCTTATAGACGCTTATATTGCTCATCTCATGAATACTTTGCATTTTGGCATAAATGTTACAGGATAGAAATTGCTCAGAAATGATGTTTTGACAGGCTGTTTTGAGCACATCAGTTTAATGTATTACTTAGGATTGTGGTTTAGGTTCTCTAACTTATGTATTATATAATAGAAAGAATTATCTTATACATATCTGGGCTATTAAGCTAGTAAATCTATTTTTCTTAAAGCATTTCTGAACATTAAAAGCTTATTGGTAGGCTGGGAATGAACTTAGATTAAAGTAGAACTGTTTTACCTTGTTCACATTTTACCCCCAGTAGCATTAAACTTGAGCAATCATCTATTGAATAGTGTTAGTTGAAACAAAATTGGATTGACACCCAAGAAACAATTAGTGAGGTATTTTGACAAGAACTAGTTCTAAGAATTGAAGTATTTCCCAGTTAAATTCCCAGATTTTAAATTAACTTAAAATTTTCTAGGAGTCTTCAGAAAGATGTTATAGGCTATTTTTCATAGTGGTTACAAGCAAACACACAGTACATAGTGTTTAGTGCCCTGTAACCTGTGGCTAACAGAGGCTAATAACAAACCTCAGAGAAGGACTGGGTGTTTCATTTTTGTAGCTCTTTCTGTCCTGGAATCTAAGTGGTTTGCAAACACTGCCTTACTGAGCATAAACTCAATGAAGTGTAGTCATTTGTGAGGCAGAACATAACTACTATTGTGTGCCAGTGCCCCACACAGATGAGCCAGCCTGTTAACCACCAACAAAAGGATTTGGTTGCCCACATGGTGGCTGGGGAGAAAGCGCATGGCAAAGCTGACTCTCTGAGACCGTGTGCTGTTTTGCTGTGCATTTCTTACTTGGATATTTACCATCTTATAACTGATTATACAGACCTCTCTCGCATTAGTGTTTCTTCTTATAGGTTGTACTCACAGAGCAAAGTGTATGTTGTAAGTACTATGGTACAATCTATATGTTTTAACCCATTTCCACATATAATTAAAAGCTAAAGTAGATTATTTGTTGTACAAATCAGGGAGAAAAAAATACCTATATTACGGGAACTGGGAACCTTTCATTTTGTGGAAGGTTAAATTGTGTGTGTATTGTGCCTGTTAAATTTCTGAACTAAATCTGTGGAATAAGTTACAGTATTTAGATAAGTTATTGTCTTTTGAAACTTCAGTATTCCTTTGAAAATGCTATCTATCTGGTTAATGGTTCATCATGTTCATTAGATATGGTGATAAGTGAAAACAGATGAAAACAAAATACTGTATGAAGAAACTTTATGTAATATTTACTCAAAGTCTTGTGGTTTATAAAGAGAAAGGGTGATAGTGTCTTCCGGTAATTGCAGGCAGAAAAAGTGAAGTTAAGGCATAGAAAATATAGGGTATTTTTGTTGAAGAATTTGAAGATGTAGAAGGATTTCCAAAAGTCATAACAAAAACATTTGGGATGAAGAGGAGCAGTTTGAGGGTAAATCAGGGAAAGCAAGCACAGAGCAGTGTAGGGAAGAGATACAGGAGAAAGATGAATGGAAGCTAGGTAAGTGATAAAAGTGCAGAAGGGACATGAGACATGGAGATGGGTTTCGATGGCCTTAGGGTTGCCAAGAAAAATCCTTTGAGCAGTTCCTGGTAGATTGCTTCAGTTGTTGCCAAGATGTGTTGCATTTCTGAGGGATTTATACTTTCTTGTGGCTGAGAAGATTCTGATAGTTTTCTGGAAGCAGTCAGAAGAGGTCCAGATTGATGGATGCCGTGAGAGATTCAGGGCTTTGAGGGTGCTTGTGTTATAGGCTCCTGAAGAGGTGAGTACTTAGACATACCACTTTGGTGTGTGCTAAAGCTGGTGGGTAGAGGCCTTGGCATCGGTCAGTGGCTGCTTGTATGAATTTTGGTCAGTTGTGTCTTTCAAAGAAGTGCCTTTCATCTATGTGATCAACCTTTTGGCTGTAGAGTTGTTTATATTACTCCCTTACTATTCTTATAATGTCTGTGGGAGTAATAGTGATGTCTCCTCATTAATTTGAATTTTCTCTTCCCCTCTATCTCTTTTTTGGTTAATCTGGCTGGAGGTTTACAAGCTTTTGGTTTTGTTGATTTTCTCTATTATTGTCTTCTTTTAAATATCACTGATCTCTGCTCTAGTTTTTATGATTTTTTTTCGTTCTGCTTTCATTAAGCTTAAATTGCTCTTCTTCCTCAGTTTCCTCAAGTAGAAGCTTAGATCATTGATGTTTCTTCTTTTCTAATATATGCATTCAATGCTATACATTTTCCTCTAAGCACTGTTTTTGCTATATCCCACAAGTTTTGATAGGCTATGTTTTTATTAATTTATTTTAAAAATTCTCTTGAGACTTCTTTTTTGACCCATGTGTTATTTAAAAGCATGTTGTTTAATCACCAAATATTTTTAGTTTTTCCAGTTATCTTTCTATTATTGATTTCTGGTTTAATTCCTGTGTAGTCTAAGAACACAGTTGGTATGATTTCTGTTCTTATAAATTGGTTAAAGTATATTTTAAGGCCCAGAATGTAGTCTGTCTTGGTGAATGTTTTATGTGAGTTACTGATTGTCAGCTGCTTAATGTATCACTCAGTGAAAAAGGGGCATTGAGGTCTCCAGCAGTACTAGTGGGTCTGTGGATTTACAATTCTATCAGTTTTGGCATTACATATTTTGATACTCTGTTGTTAGGTGTATACACAGTAAGGATTGTTATGTCTTCTTTGAGAATTGATCCCTTTATCACTTTATACCTAATACCTTTCCTTATTCCAAAGTCTGCTTTGTCTGAAATGAATATGAATACTCCAGTTTTGTTTTCATTAGTGTTAGCATGGTATTTCTCTATCCCTTTACCTTAATTTGTGTTTTTATATTTAAAGTGAATTTTCTGTAGGCAATGTGTAGTTGAATCTTGGTTTTTCCATCCCCTCTGACAATCTGTCCTTTAATTGGAATATTTAGACTATTCACATTTAAAGTGATTATTGATACAGTTTGGTTACTTTCTGTCATATTTGTTTTCTATTTCTTGTGCTAGTCTTTTTTTTTTAAACCTTTCTCGCTTTATTGTTTTATTTGAGCATTTTAACTCTTCTCTTAACCTTTCAGTTATACGTAAATACATTTTTTTAAGCAATTGCCCTGGAGTTTTCAATATATATTTTTAACTAGTTTCAGTCCACCTTCACATAGCACTGTATTGCTTTGCATGTATAGTTCAGATACTTCATAAAAGCATTATTCCTTTTTTTAAAAAATATTTATTTATTTGAGAGAGAGACAGTGGGAGAGAGCATGAGAGGGGAGAATGTCAGAGGGAGCAGGCTCCCCATGGAGCAGGGAGCCGGATGCGGGACTAGATCCCAGGACTCTGGGATCGGGACCTGAGCTGAAGGCAGTGGCTTAACCAACTGAGCCACCCAGGCGCCTCTAAAAGCATTATTCTTAATCCATCCCCCCATCCCCTATGACATGGCTGTCTTTCATTTCACTATATGCTATAATCAATACATTGTTACTATTATTAAACATTTGTGTTTTAGATCATGTAAGAATAAGAAAAATAAATGCTTTTATTTAACTTTTACTTACTCCTTTTCTAATACTCTTTCTTTCTTTCTTTCTTCCTTCCTTCCTTGTATCAGAGAGATCATATGATAATTGTCTTTCTCTGATTGACTTATTTTGCTTGGTTCTTGTATGTTGTCTGCCTTTTCCATTGGAACCTTTTAAACAATATTTATCATTATTTGTTTTAAAGTCCTGATCTGATCATTCCAAAATCCATATCATATTTGAGTCTGGTTCTAAGGTTTACTTTTTCCTTCAAACTGCCTTCTAATTTTTATTTTTATTTTTTAATTTTTAAATATTCTATTTATTTATTTGACAGAGAGAACACAGGCAGAGTGGCAGGCAGAGGCAGAGGGAGAAGCAGCCTCCCCACTGAGTAAGGAGCCCGATGTGCAGGACTCGATCCCAGAACCCTGGGATCATGACCTGAGCCAAAGGCAGACCCTTAACTGACTGAGCCACCCAGTCGTCCCAATTTTTTTTTTTTTTAAAGCAAGATATGATGTATAGAGTAATAAGAACTCAGGTAAATAGGGCTTTAGTGTGAGGTTTTATGCTAATTAGCCAGGAGTTGGTCTGTGTTTAATGTTTGCTGAGGCTCTAGGTACCGGAGACATCCAATTCCTCTAGCGTTCTTATTTTTTTCTCCCTTTTTGGGAACCTCAAAAAATTCTTCCTCAGTTGAAGTTTGTGTTTTGCAGCTCTTTCAAATGTAATATACTGCTATTAGGCTGGAACCCAGTTGGTGTTGTGGTAAAGTATGGAGGCAGGGAAGCATTCTATATGCTTTGATTAAGTCACAGTCTTACACTGGCCTTGTGTCCCCGGGCTGTGACCTTCACAGGTGTTTATTAGCTCTTCCCACTCAGGTGAGAGAGGATGGCTAGAGGGGGCTGGAGATGGGAACTGTCTTTCCCCTATGTGATATAAGACACTGGTTAAGCATTTTTTCCTAGACAGTATGTGCCCCCCCCTTTTTTGTGGATAATACTCTGGGGGTATTTTACAATGGTTAATTTCTCTCTCACCATGTCAGAGCAATGTGGGGAATATTTCTTGATGCTTTACCAAAAGGATCTGATAGGGTTTCTGGAGGTAAAATCTGTGAAAGTGTAAGAGTACTCCCATACTGTGTCACCGGGAGTTTTTCATTCTCAAAGTGGATCACATGCGGCCTCCAGCAGTTTATCGAAATTAACATTTAAGTGTTCCCACCCTTTACTGGCTATAGTGGCTTCTGTTCAGATAAACATGTTTTGGCTGTGACTCTTTCGATTCACTTATCTCCCAGATTTCAGGGTGACTTACCCTGCAAACTCAGTTCTCTGTTTTGTCCAAGAAAAGTCATTGATTTTTAGTTTGTTTAGATTTTTTTCTTACTATAAGGACAGACATGATGACTTTCAGGCTTTTTTACAGGTCAGAGTTGAAACTGAAAATTCTAGAACACTTCTGTGTTTTATTGTCTTTTCTATTTTCTCATTTTCCCTTTTCAGATTTTGACGACATTGGTGTAGGTCAGAACTGGTGAAGGATTGTCATGTCAGGAGCAAAGATGGAATCATAGTTTTTTACATTAAGTGTTATTGAGAATGGGGTTTATGAAAAGATGTTTGGGTTGATGGATAGCTAGATTAATGAAAGGCATTTATCCTTCTGCCTTTCTTATGACTTCTGGAAGATTCATAGGTATTGCTCTCTTAAAAATATTGGACACACTGATCTAGATCAGGAATTGGCAAACTTCTCCTTAGAGAACCAAATAGAAAATATTCTAGGTTTCACAAGCCATATTGTCTCTGTTGTAGCTACTCAGTTCTGCAGTTGTAGTACAAAAGCTGCCATTGATAAATCTTAAAATAAGTATGACTGTATTTCAGTGAAAATTTATTTACAAATATGGGCTTTGAGCTGAATTGACCTGGGGGCCATAGTTTACCAGTTCCTATAGAATCTAATTTAATTTTTTAGAAAAGATTGTATTTATTTATTAGAGAGCGCATAACCATGAGTGGGGGGAGGGGTTGAGGGAGAGGGAGAAGGAGAAGCAGACTCTCAGGGGGCCTGATGTGGGGCTCAATCTGAGGACCCTGGGACAGTGACCTAAGCCAAAGTCCAACAGTTAACTGAGTGAGCCACCCAGGTGCCCCCATTTTTTTTTTTTTCTTAAAGATTTTATTTATTCATTTGACAGAGATCACAAGTAGGCAGAGAGGCAGGCAGAGAGAGAGGAAGGGAAGCAGGCTCACTGCTGAGCAGAGAGCCCAATGCGGGGCTCAATCCCAGGACCCTGGGGTCATGACCTGAGCTGAAGGCAGAGGCCTCAACCCACTGAGCCACCCAGGCGCCCTCCCATTTTTTTTTTTTTTAATTGTGTTATGTTAGTCACCATAAAATACATTATTAGTTTTTGATGCAGTGGGCTCCATGCCCAGTGTGGGAGTCAAACTCATGACCCTGATATGGAGACCTGAGCTGAGATCAAGAGTTGGAGGTTTGGAATGCCTGGGTGGCTCAGTTGGTTAAACGTCTGCCTTCAGCTTAGGTCATGATCCTGGTGTCGTGGAATGGAGTCCCACATCAGGCTCCCTGCTCCTGCTCAGTGGAGAGCCTGCTTCTCCCTCTGCCTGCTGCTCCCCGTGCTTGTGCGCGCTCTCTCTCATTCTCGCTCTATCTCAAATATATAAATAAATAAAAGAGTTGGAGGCTTAATTGATTGAGGCACCCAGACGCCTCAGTAGTACTTTTTATTCTATAGCTCTGGTCTTTGGTATTGATCACAAAGAGAAGATGGTCATGTTTTATTTGCATATTCTATTACATTTACATATTGATCCATGTTAAGATGAAGATTTTCATATATTGATTTGAAGAGTTCCAAAAATCTAAAGGTCTAAGAGACATCACAGGTTGGTGGCTCAATCTATGAGTATAAAAACTACCTCAAAGTTGCATTGAAAATGTGATTCTTATTTGCTTAGAATAATAAAAAATTCCGAGCCATTATGTAATTTAAAAAAATGTTTTAAGTTAGTTTTTAACTTTATTTATCTATTTATTTATTTATTTTTATTAAAGATTCTATTTATTTATTTGACGGAGATCACAAGCAGGCAGAGAGGCAGGCAGAGAGAGAGGGAGGGGAAGCAGTCTCTCTGAGAGCCTGATGTGGGGCTTGATCCCAGGACCTTGGGATCGTGACCTGAGCTGAAGGCAGAGGCCTTAACCCACTGAGCCACCCAGGCGCCCCGTTAGTTTTTAACTTTAAAGTTAGTTTTTAAATAAGTCTATTTTTATTACTTTACATAATCATGTAGACATGTTAAATATTTTAGAGGTGGATGACAAAAGCATTGCCCAAGATCAGTAGATGGTAGGGCCAAGACTGCAGTCCAACAGCAATCTGACTTTGAGGACAGAGCTCTTTTAACACAATATATTGTATCATTCAAATCAACTGGAGGTGGAAACAGTAGATTGAAGATTAGTTTTCTTCAAAGGCCAGTTCTGGGGCATTTTTCTTTTCTTTTTTAAAGATTTTATTTATTTATTTATTTACTTATTAATTTATCTGAGAGGAGAGACAGAGAGGGAGGGAATCCCAAGCAGATTCCACTGAATGTGTAGCCCAACTCGGGGGCTTGATCTCATGATCTGGAGATCATGACCTGAACCAAAACCAAGAGCCAGATGCCCAATTGATGGAGCAACCCAGGAGCCCCTGGGATGTTATTAATAAGAAAATTGCAGGACAGGGGGTCCTGGGTGAAGGGAGGGGAAAAAATGAAACAAGATGGGACTGGGGAGGGAGACAAACCATAAGAGACTCTTAATCTTAGGAAACAAAAGGGTTTGGGGGGGAAGGGATAGGGTGGCTGGTTATAGACATTGGGGAGGGTATGTGCTATAGTGAGTGCTGTGAAATGTGAAAGCCTGATGATTCACAGACATGTACCCCTGGGGCAAATAATACATTATGTGTTAAAAAAAAAAAAAAGAAAAGAAAAGTGGACTTATGCTGATTATTTCAAATAATTCTGTGTTGGACGTTATTTGAAAGCATTGGGAAGACAGAAATAGGTGTCTAAGTTATCAAAATGAATCAGACAAATGATTTTGCATAAAAATTATAGAACATTTACACTGGAAGGGATCTTAGAGACCATTCAACTTTCAATGATCTAATTTTATTTATTTATTTTTAAAAGATTTTGTTTATTTATTTGACAGAGATCACAAGTAGGCAGAGAGGCAGGGAGAGAGAGAGGAGGGGAAGCAGGCTCCCTGCTGAGCAGAGAGCCCGATGTGGGGCTCGATCCTAGGACTCTGGGATCCTGACCTGAGCCGAAGGCAGAGGCTTTAACCCACTGAGCCACCCAGGAGCCCCTCAGTGATCTAATTTTAGAAGCAAACCAACCCGAGACCCAGAGAAGCTAAGTGACTTTTGGAGCCAGTGTAATTTAATAAAAGAGCATGATGCTAGAAAGTTATGAGAATAGTGTGCTGAAACTGGCTTGGGAAAGTCAGTTGTTAAATTTTTGGGAATTTTTGTGAGCCAGTTGTTGAATATATTCATGATTAAAAATTATACAGAAAGATATAAATTATACTGAAAGCAAAGATATATGCTCAGATGCATGTTATTTTAACATATATTTTTGTTATTATCTTTGTTCTTGAAATTATTTATGTCTAGTGTAACTATGATGCAGATGCAGTATGGTGGTGTCCTACCCAGCTCTGTTCAGTGAAGTGACATCAGTAGCTCGAAAATGGCCCTAGGGGAGTATTTACACCACAGAAATAGGCAAATGCTACAAATCACACTCTGCAGTTCCCTACCCCCACCATGACCATAGCCAGTTGATTAACCTCTACTAGCATATCACTGGCCATCACTGGCCATCACTTTTGTGTTCTGTACTTGTCTGTTTATGTGCCTGTCCTTGCTGCAAGACTGAGTCTCTTGAGGTTTGGAATTTATACCCCTAGGACCCAGCACAATGCTTGGCATATAGTTGGTAGACAAGTGCTTATAGAATGAATGAGTGAACTTTATATTCTTTCAGCTCTTGATTCATATCTGGCTTCATCACTTACCTAACTGTATGACATTGGTTATTGTAACCTCTGTTTATTAGTAAAATGAAAATAAGAATACCAGCAATGCACGATTGTTGAAAGGACTAATGAAAAGATCTAAATATATGTCTAGATACATAGTAGGTACAAAAATGTAGTTAAAATTTATGATTACAACCTAAGAAGAAGGAGACATAAATGCTGTTAGGGTCCAGACTTATACTGTATGCAGAGCTTTGTATTAAGTGTTTGACCACAAACTGGATGAGAATCAAGAATGTGGCACTGTTATTTTTGTGTGTGTACATGCTTCTTCTCCTTCCCACACAAAATAATGGGATATATTAAAAGGAATATGATATATAAGAGGCAGGAAGCAATCCCTCTGTTATATTTGGCTTTGTTCAGGCTCTTATTACAGTATCATGTCTGGTTTTACATTGCTCATTTTGAAGAGGATGTCAAAAAACTGTATGTAGTGTGTCCTGGGAAGAACCCAACAACTATGATTAAAGGGATAGAAAATAGGTCCTTTGAGGCAAATTTAAGGAATTGAATTTGTTTATTCTGGAAAGGAGACGGTAAAGGAGTTACTTAACTATCTTCAAGTACATGAAGGGTTATTATGAGGAGGATACTCTCATGTTGTTCTTCAAATGCACAGAGGACCAAAAGAGGAAATCGACTTATTTCATTTAAACAAAATTGTGTTAAACACTAAAATTGACTATCAAGGGATGTCATGGAATCTCCATTTTTGAAAATATTTAAAAAGAGCAGCAGCAGATGGTTATTTATTGAAAGGCTTACATGTTTGACCTCATGAAAGTTACAGGCAGGATTATGGACCTTGCAGCTTTTTCACCTCTATGATATGGTTTTCTTATATTCATTGTAACTTGCCATGCATGTGCCAGGTATCTTACAGAGATTCTGTAACTCTTTTGTGACAGGGGATCCTTTTGGTATATGATATTACAAATTATCAAAGCTTTGAGAATTTAGAAGACTGGTATTCTGTGGTGAAGAAAGTGAGCGAGGAGTCAGAAACTCAGCCACTGGTTGCCTTGGTGGGCAATAAAAGTAAGTTATTAATGCTTATTTATGTATAGTAGTTTATTTGCCTATCCCATAGTCTTTTTTTCTACCAAAATGTTAATGTTTAGAAACATCGAAGATGCAGCTTTCCTGGAGTAAGCACATTAGTTGAGAACATTTTTAAAGATGTACACAGTCTTTTCAGTAAGAGTTTTGATGCTTGCTTGATTTGTCGTAACTGCTCTGCTGCTTTGGCCAGTGCCTGTTCAGGTAAGTTCTGTTCTGACCATGTGTGTTTTGGCTTCCTGTGGTCTGAGGAAGCAGCATGGACTATTAAGAACAGCAACACAGCTGCAGATTTTATGATACTGCACTGTAGCTTCAGCTCTGCCCCAGAGATTTTGAGAGAGAGATTTCATTAAATGGTCCCCTTTTCAAGGAAAGAAAGCAGTGTTCGGGTACAATTTTGTATGCATTGTTTCTTGCTCCCATCTCTCATAAACTTCCCTTTCTAAATTTTTGGGGTTTGTTCTAAAATACAGATTTTTTTTTTTTTTAGGGAAAGAGTGTATTGAGGGATGAGTAGTGCTTGCTAAAAATGGTGGATAAGTAATTTTTGAGATCTGTCTCTTGGGCTATGATATATAGCATATAAAATTATAAGACAGAATTTAGTACAGGACTGTTAGTTGGTTCATAGTCCTACAGTGCAGTGATCTGGAAAAATAGACATTAATAAAGGTTTTTAAATAGGGTTTAAATATTATGATACAAACTAATCTTCTACAACTATTTGAGGTCAGAAAAAGAGAAAATGAATTTAAATTATACCATGGAGGATTTAGGTCAGGAACAGTTTCCTGACTACAAGCATTGTTAAACCAATACCCAAGTATACTACCAGGAGAATTATCTCCTCCAAAGGTCTTTAAAAGTGTAGTGCATTTTTGTGTGTGTAATTATTTAGGAAATAGTACTTCCTGAAGGACTAAACCAAGATTTCTTCATTATGTGCTTTTGCACACTTAGATGAACATTTAATAAATCCAAGCCTTACTTTAAAATCATTATAAAACAGGTGTGGATACCATGTCTCTGAAGAGTTAGAAATACAAATTTTATAATACTTTTTTAGAAAATAGTATTATATATATCATGAAATGGATGTCTTGAGTAAAAGATACAGTTTTTTAAAGCTTTAGTTGAATTTTGCTCTTCTATTCCGTAAAGAGTTCTAATTGAATGAATCAGATGCTTTTAAAGTCATTGAAATTCTCCCTTAGAAAGTTTTGATGACCTTAGGTTCTATTTCTGAGTGCAGCTATTCATTTTAGGAGACCATTTCTTTGTTGTCATGTTACTGAAGCACTAGCATGTATTATGGTTAAATTTGTGCTTTAGTAGCAGTTTCTCATCACCTTTTAGGAAATTATAGAGTAGGAAAGGGTTGGGGATTGAGTCTTGTTTTCATTTCTTTCAAAACAAAATGGTGTAGTGGTACATAATTATATACATTATGTGTTTATGCGGTCCTGTGAGGCATCTGCCATTAGTCACTGTCAAAGAGAGGCTATCAGACTAGGTGGACTGTTGGACTGTTCTGATGATGCCATTCCTAAGTTTTAAAAACAAACATTTATATAAGTTATATGAATTTATGAAAAAAATATTAGTGTTATGTTTGAGATTTAATAGTATAAAAAGTTGAGTTTTTTTTAGCTTTTGGCTTAGCTCTAACCCCTTCCTTGTATTTATAATACTCTTTTTCAGAATGAGATCATAGAATAAAGTATGCAGTCACACAGAATGTCACATTTTTAAAATGAAGAGACTATAAAATGAACATTTTCCTGGATATTATTTACTGCATAATCTGTCACTGGGCTGATTTCATATGGTCATGTAATAAAAGATCTTGAAATCTGTGTTTCCAAGTTGATGTTACATTAGTATAGTAGTATGTTCTCACCTTCTGTTTGGGGGGGCAAAATTATATTAAAAAGCAAAGATTTTACATATGTATTAAAGGCAAAACAAAAGAAACATGATGGGAAGGTATCTGAAACTGGATTATTATGTTCCTTATCTATAGAGAATCATCTTCTACCTACACGTGCTTTTTAAAACTCATCATTGTGACCTGTTCTTTGCAACTTAGAAAGTTGCAAAATAGAAAGCATATGTTGAAAAGAAGTATGTATGAAAATATTGGCAGCAGTAGCTAACTTTTATTTCATTTTTAAAAAGATTTTTTAAATATATTTATTTTAGAGAGAGAGCATGTGAGCATGTGAGCGAGTGAGTGAGCTGGGGGGCGGGGGGTAGGGGTAGAGGGAGAGGGAAAGAGAGAATCCCAAGCAGACTCCATGCTGAGTGAGAAGCCTCATGTGGGGTTTGATCCCACAACCCATAAGATCATGACTTGAGCTGAAATGAGTCCAGTGCTTAACCGACTGAGCCACCTAGGTGCCCCAGCAGTAGCCAGCTTTTAGCCAAAGTTTAGCAGAAAGATAGGATAGACAGAAAATTTCTATACAGGGAGAGAGAGGGAGAGAGAGGAGAGGGAGTGTGTACATATATGTGTGAATGTGTGAATTTGTATTATAGGAAGAGTTTATAATGTTATAAAATCATTTGTTTTTTATTAAAATACAGTAAATTCACAGAAATTTGGGCTAAGGATTGAGGATAGTCTTAGGTAAGGATGAGTTATGGGTTTATTTTTATTAAAAGTTGTGTTTTATTATGTTTAAATATAAAAAGTAACTGGAATAATTAAGTAGCCAGTAGAGGAAGGGATTTGCTTTTATGAAATAGAATTGGTAATGACTAAATTATTTCAGTGTATAATGCTTAAAACAAATTTATTTTATTCTATATTCTATTCTTACAGGCTGTAAGACATTAGTGTTTTTTCTTGGTACTATTTAAGATTTTATTTATTTTTTATTTTTTTAAGATTTTATTTAGTTATCAGAGAGAGAGAGCACAAAGGGAGAGGAAGAAGCAGATCCCCCCAAGAGTGGCGAGCCTGTTGCGGGGCTCGATCCCAGGACAGTGGGATCATGACCTGAGTTGAAGGCAGACGCTTAACTGACTGGACCCCTGTACTATTTAAATTTGTGTTGAGTTATGGTTAAGATCATAGGGCTTTAAATTTCAGGGTACTTTGCTTTTACAAGCCCGATTTCTTCACTTAATAGCAGTGTGACATCAGACAGTTTACTTTGTGTCTGCATACCTCAACTTCCTCATCTACAGGTAGGGATAATAGCTTTTGTCTGATAAAGTTGGTTTAAAGTTTAAATGAGATATTACATGGAAAGCACTTAGTCTGTAATCTGTATACTGTAAATCCTCAATAACTGTTATCATCACCATTATCATACATAATAGCCTTTTAAAAAACTGATTATAGCTTCAATTTAAATGATCACAATTACAAATTAGTAGAGCTGAAACAGATATCTTACAAAAGTGGCTTATAGGTAAACTTCCTAGAGAATCCCTTTGTCATCATCTTATGCCTTGGGTTTTTATTTTGTTTTGTTTTGTGTTTTAGATCAGTACTTCTCGTACCTTGTGATGTGTGGAGCAATTCAATTCAGCAAACATTCTGGAGTGCCAGCTATCTGTATTCAGTTAGACGTTCATTTGCACAAAGGTTGAGACAAAGAGAGTGCTTAAGGGACCTGTTAACCTTAATTTTAACCAAATTAATTAAGTCTTAGTTTTATTCTTTTGCTTAGCTGCCTTCAAGTTTTCTAAAAAAATTGATTGCCTTTCTTTTGCTCTATTTGGTTGTTGGGATTAATAAATAATGTCTAAATCTTCATGGAAGGCCCTGCTTTTCCTTAGTGAGGTAAGCATAAATTCTTGATAGGTAACTTCCAAAATAGGAAAGAGGGTAAGTCACCTACTTATTCTGTGTACTTTACTGAAGTGCTGTTGAAGTTTGATGGTGTCTGCAGGCCAGTGTGGAAAGAAACAATTGATAGACACCTGGAAACCATTCTGTTACTATTTAAGACAACTTCTGCAATTTAGGGAGTCAGATTTACCAGGTCTGGTACCTGGTTTCCTGGCCTTGAGAGCGTTGCTCTCTCACTTGATCAGAGCCTGCACCATGGAACCTCAAGGTTTTTTCTATTTATGTCTGCTTCCAGGTTTATTACAGGTGGTCTTGGCAATGGCTTAACACACCATCATCACCTCTCGTGAACTACTGCAGTAGCTTCCTAACTGTCCCTCCTGCTTCTGGCTTTGCCTTCCTGTAGTCCAGTTTTCCAAATGGCAAATCATGTTATTCTGACTCTTCTAATGCTTTCTCATCACACTTAGTACAACAAATTCCAAACTCCTCATCCAGATTTACCAAGCATTAGGTGATCTGGCTCCTCCCTGCCTCTTGCCACTATATGATAAGGCACACGTCTTTTTTTCTGTACTTAAAACATTGTAAGTTAATTTGTACTATAGGATTTCTTCTGCTTGAAATACTTCTGGTCTTTGCTTGACTGGCTCCATTTTATTATTTGGATCTCATCTTAAATGTCATCTCCTCAGAGTTCCCTTTCTTGGCCACTCAGTGTAAACAGGCCGTGCAGTCCCTTTCTCAAGACACTTGGTTTCAATTATCTGTGGAGCATCAGTGCCATCTGATGTTGTTCTTGTCTGGCCTACTGAATTCCGCCTTGGTGAACAACTTCAGAGTTTCTTAAGAAGTATATTGAAGTTATATTATGCTGGATCATGTTTGAGATAAAGTGTCATAGGTTTTATATTATGATTTTAGGTTAAATAAATATAAAAGAATTAAGAATTTTGCTTTTTCCTAATGTAACTTTTATGTAGTGGTAGAAACCTACACTTTTGACTTTTTATTTTTTTCTTAATTTTTGTGTTTAATTCCAAAAACCATATGCATTGAAGTTACACCTTTAATTTTTCTTTCAGTCCCATTGAAATGAAATAAACATTCAGGAATATTAATTTTTTTAAGATTAATTTAAAATTCAATCCATGTTTTATAAGCACACAGCATTTTAATTTGTCATTTTGTTATTTTCTATGTTTAAGCTGTTATGTTTTCCTACTATCTGATCCATCAGCTAGTTTCTCCCCTGACTAGCTAACATTCTCAGTTGGATAGATTGTAAACAGAAATTAACAGGGGTTGCATAGAAGCTGCCCTCTCCCTGATTTATAGCTTCTTAGTTAGTGGAGGGGTGGTGGTTATCAGTAACTTGGATTGGGGATAGGAATTATCACGCTCTGGGATAGAGTGGGTGGATGAACGATTTCTGCTCTTAAAGATGTTAACCAGATCCTTTCCCGAATAAAGACTAATAACTCAGATTTTTAAACAATCTTCATGACAGATGAGGGCATAGAGGAGAGTGCATCAACACTAATTAACAATGTTGAGTGTATATTCTTCTTAACAGTGATTGATTGTTCTTGGAGTGCTATCTCTGCCCAGGAAGTGATGTTTTACACTGCCAGGTTCAAAGGTTACATTTTAATGTACTCTGTAGTTGTGTTCCCTGAACTCAATGGAAATGTATTAGAAAAACAAGTAAATTTCAGGTTGGAAAATTTAACTGATGCCCTCAATAAAATTATCACAAAGTTTTTAAAAGATTGTTCTTTATTCTTAGTGAGAGAGGAGTGTAAGAAATGGTTATACATTCAGCTTGATAAACTTCAGTGGAATTTACAGACATATGCTTGCTTATCCTGTGACTCTTTTGAGTGTTCAGAAATTATTTTATCTGCAGAGTAGAAAATGTGAAGTAGGTAACATTTACTTTGATTCCTATTTTGAAGGACTCATTAACTTCTATAAAAGTTATTATCTACAATATTATAACAAAGTGAACGAGTGAGTCATTATCAGTTTGCTTAAGAGAGTTTATAATTTATATAAAGCATGAACAGAAACTCTTGAGAATTTGAAAAGTTCATTCTGTTTATACATTGTGAATTAAAACATTCTACCTCCTTGCCCATTTATTTTAATACCTTGGTTCTATTTTGTTCTGGGAATAGTAATCCTAAAGTATCAGATACAAATGTCTTTTTTAAGGGGCACCTGGGTGGCTCAGTGGGTTAAGCCTCTGCCTTCAGCTCAGGTCATGATCTCAGGGTCCTGGGATCGAGCCCCACATCGGGCTCTCTGCTCAGCAGGGAGCCTGCTTCCCTCTCTCTCTCTCTGCCTGCCTCTCTGCCTAATTGTGAACTCTCTCTCTGTCAAATAAGTAAATAAAATCTTTAAAAGACAAAAACAAAAAAACCACAAATGTCTTTTTCAGATGGACTTTATATTTTTGTTTCTGTTGCTTCATTTTTTTTTTCCTTTTCCTCTCTTTGCATGTAAATTTGTTAACTAAAGCTATGATTATTTATGTCCTGGAAAATGCTGAGAGCATCTGATTCTGATACTGACAGCATCAGTAGTCTGTGTACTGAGAGAGTATTTTAACACACACTCTTAAAACTGTTCCTTTACATGACACTTCACAGTCCTGCTGTACTTTCAGAACATTTTGATAGTATTTCCAGTTCAGTTGGTGGAGTAGTTTCCTCAAATTAAATGCATAAGATTGCATTCAGACTGGTGTTAGGACTGATACTTACTGGGGAAGAAAATGTCAAATGAGTGCTTTTTCATAATTCTCATCAAAATCAGTTGTTGCAGTGATGTTATTATGCCATTTCATACTTAATTTTTTTTTTAGATAGCCTACTTCAAACCATTTGACAGTATTATAATGTCCTTAGCCTGGGGCGTCTGGGTGGCTCAGTGGGTTAAAGCCTCTGCCTTTGGCTCAGGTCATGATCCCGGGGTCCTGGGATCGAGCCCCACATCCGGCTCTCTGCTCAGCAGAGAGCCTGCTTCCTCCTCTCTCTCTGTCTGCCTCTCTGCCTGTTTGTGATCTCTGTCTGTCAAATAAGTAAATAAAATCTTAAAAAAAAAAATGTCCTTAGCCTGAGAAGCATTAAGGTTTCTGTGATTTTGTTTTGTTTGCTTGGGGGAATTGTGTAAGCATTTCTGTCATAACAATCTGTTTATGCAATTTTTAATAGAATTTTTAAAAAGTTTTTATTTATTTATTTGACAGAGAGAGACAGTGAGAGAGGGAATACAAGCAGGGGGCAGTGGGAGAGGGAGAAGCAGGCTTCCTGCCAAGCAGGGAACCCAATGTGGGGCTCGATCCCAGGACCCTGGAATCATGACCTCAGCCGAAGACAGTCATTTAACCAACTGAGCCACCCAGGCACCCCTGTTTATGAAATTTCTGTTTGTTTTCTTCTCATGATAGAGAAACTTTATTAAATGCTAAAGAAATGTCATCCACTTTACTTTTTTTTTCTTTTATGGGAAATCTCTGATTTTAAAAATGAGAAGAAATTATTAAATAACTTATTAAGTTACAATTATAAAAATATGTAGCTTTACAAAATTTATAAATTAAAAATATTTATAGCTATAAAACATTTCCTTGTGGAAAGGAGATTTAAAATTTTCATTAATGTAATTTAAGCCTCTTTAATAATTAATTTATTTTAGTTTTATCTGCAGTAATTGTGGATTTGTTCCACAATTTAAAGGAAGAGTTAGAGTGAGGATCAGAAAACTTTAGCTTTTGTCCTGGGGCTGTCATTTTATCTGATTACATTATCTTGGCCAATTTACTTAATCACTTAGGATCATCCTCCTGCATAAAATGAGGGATTATACTTGGTAATCATAAGCACCTTCTATTTCTAAAATATGATGACCCAAACATGTTTAGTAATAAGTCTGCTTAATTGAACATATTTACTGCCATATAATTTTAAGAGAGTTTATTTTTATTTATTTTTTAATTTATTTATTTGTCAGAGAGAGAACACAAGCAGGCAGAGTGGCAGGCAGAGGCAGAGTGAGAAGCAGGCTCCCCCACTGAGCAAGGAGCCCAATGTGGGATTTGATCCCAGGACTCCCAGATTCTGACCCAGGCGGAAGGCAGTCGCTTAACTGACTGAGCCGCCCAGGCATCCCATAATTTTAAGAGAGTTTAATGTTAACTTTACATGTCCTGTAAACCCTGTCTTCTAATCTTTGCAGATGGTTTCTTTGGCTCATTTTATTCAATTGTTAGATTATTAAGAATTTTCTTTATACATGGATAGGTCCATATACCTAATAACAGTAATAATAACTAGCTAAGATTTATTGATTTTTTTTATTACTTGCTAGGCACACCTTGGAAATATTGTTAACTTTGGAGTATTTGGGGGGCTCTAAAAATAGCATTTCCTTTTAATTTAAAAATTTCCTTAAGCTGAGAATTTAATTACTTTTTATTTTCTGTGATATTATTTCCTAAAATTTCATATAAATGTCTAGTTTTTACAGTATAAAGAAAGCAGTTCATCAGGTATTTCATTTTGTTTTGTTTTCTGTGTCTTCTCTCATTCATTCATTTCATTTAACAAATAGTTATTTCGCACATACGTGTCTAGGTGTTGGAATTCAGCAATGAACAGGCAAAAATTCTTGCCCTCATCTATCCTGGTTTTAATAGAGGAAGACAGTAAGTAAATGAATAATAAAATATATAATATGTTTTATGATGTTGTTTTGTATAGCTAAAGCAGGGAGGGGAGAAAAAAGACTTGGAAGAAGTTGTTAATATTTTAAATATGGTAGCAGGGAAAGTTTGAGAAGATGACATCTGAGCAAAGAGATAAAAGAAGAAGGAGTGCCACAGAGATATCTGGATGAAGAGTTACCCAAGTAGAAGGGAAGAGTAGGAATAAAGCCTTTGAGATAGTATTTTGTTCCCCCATCCCCCTGGAACTCCAAGAAGTCATGTAAGAGTGTGTGTGTGTGTGTGTGTGTGTGTGTGTATGTGTGTGTATAGCTCAATTGAATAAAATGAGCCAAAGAAACCATCTGCATCTGTGTGCGTAGCTATATATAGGGAATAGTCAGTGCAAGAATAGTGTAGGACGTGAAGTTAGATACAAAGGGGAAAGGATCTAGGAAGCGGACAGATCAGGAAAACCTTTGTAAGGGCTTCAACTTTTACTCTGGGTGAGAAGGAAGGCCACTGAGGGTTTTTAGCAGAATGAAGTGATTTAACTTGAAAGAGTCACTACAGTTCTTGTTGAGAGAATTTACTCTAGTGGGTATGTATGGAAGCAAAGTAAAAAAAATAAGAGGCTTTTGACATAATCCAGGTGAGAAATAATGGTGGTAGAAGTAGTGAGAAGGAGTTGGCTTCTGGATACATTTTGAAGGTAAGTGTGTTGGATTTTCTCATAGATTGGTTGTGGAGTTAGAGGAGAGAAGAGGCAAGATAATGCCAAGATTTTTGGCCTAGGCATCTGGAAGGCTAAAGTTCGATCTACTGACTTGAGAAAGAGTGCAGGAAGAAAAGTTTTGGGTGAGAATCACACGTTTGCTTTTGGATATGTTAAGTTTGAGATACTTAAATTAATCATCTTTGTGGAGATATTTAATAGGTAGTTGGAAATGAGTCTGGAGTTCAGGGGCAAGAGGAGGTCTAGAGATAAAAGTCTGGGAGTCAACAACATACTGATTGCATTTAAATCCTGAGACTGGATGAACTTCACATAGGAATGAGTAAAAAAAGAGAAGAAGTCCAGGGGCGTCTGGGTAGCTCAGTGGGTTAAAGCCTCTGCCTTCGGCTTGGGTTATGGTCTCAGGGACCTGGGATCGAGCCCTGCATAGGCCTCTCTGCCCAGCGGGGAGCCTGCTTTCTCCTCTCTCTCTGCCTGCCTCTCTTCCTGCTTGTGATCTCTGTCTGTCAAATAAATAAACATAATCTTTAAAAAAAAAAAAAAGAAGAAGCCCAAAGGTTGATCCTTGGGCCATAGCCATGTTTTAAAGTTTGGGGAAATAAAGAAAGATGAGCAAATTAATTGAAATGTGGCCAGTGGAGATTGTAGAAAAATCCCAAGAGTGAAGTATCCTGGCAGCTACATGTAAAGGTGTTTTAAGAAGGGGTTGATCAATAGATGAGGACCAAGAATGATTATTAGTTTAGGTATGTAGAAGCAATGGGTATTGACCTTGGCAAACAGGTTCATTGGAGTGGTGTGGGTGAAAGTTGAGTAGAGTGAGTTTGAAGAAAGAAGGGAAGTCGACGAATGGTAGACAAAGAATAGAAGTGAATGTATACGTAATGCCACTCACTTGATTTTCTTTCCCCCAGTTGTCTAAATGCTGCATTTTACCTTCTCTTTATTTTTATTTATTTTTTAAAATAATTAATAGCTATTTATCTATTTTTAAACTGTGTGATTCTTCTGAAAAAGTCACCATTTTTAGAGTAAAGCTCTCCCCCATCCTTTGGTTATTCAGGTGTTTTGTAGTTGAAGCTCTGTGAAGGCAGAGACTGTTCATGGTTGTCATTCTAGTATCTAGCTTAATCTCTGCACACAGAGAGGGTTCAATAGGTACTTGTTATGAATGACTAGAAAAGTATTAATTCTCTGTCTCAGTGAAAAATGGAACTATAGACCTTTTGAGATAATAAAGTGAAAATAATACTGTTTTGGCTTTTGTACAGCTCTGACCCCAGATTTTTCAATCAGAAGAGGAGTTTAATAATGACAGACTCACTTTGTGCTTATGAGTCATTACCACTCAGACCATGCAAGACACCTGCTACATTACAAATATAGTTCTTTTGAAAACAGACTCCTAACTCTAATTAAATCTTAATTTTCATACAAAATTTTAGTTTAAAAAAGATGAAAAATTGTGTTTTCTCTTATGGATATTTATGTTAAAGTGTGTTCTGGCACATTAATCGTCAATACAGAGAGACAGTGTAGAGAAGTGGTTAAGGACACAGACTTCTAAGTAAGGCCACTTAAGTTCAGATATGGGCTCATTTATTAATTTTTGGCTGTGGTAAGATACCCTCTTTGTAGCTCAATTTTCTCATCTGTAAAGTGGGCATAATAATAGCATCTACTTTATAGGGAGGTTGTTGAGATATATATATATATATATATATATATATATTCCCCTAGAACCAAAGCCTGTATGTAACAGGTGCTTAATGTGTTAGTTCTTATTATTGTGTCTCTCACTGTCTCCTCAAATTCTGTCTTCTACTTAGGGATAATGGGAGGAGATATTGCTTAGTGTATATGTATATATACTTAATTTAAGGATTTAAAAGCCAAAAACTTTAAAAAATTGTGTGAAATGTCCTTGAAATATATAAGTAATGATTAAAGTTTCAGTTATTATTAATGTTTGGAAGCTAGCTTTCATTTAACTTATATTTTAGGAATATATTTTTCTGAAAAATCATTTAAACTTGGAGGTGATATCGTTTTGATATCTAATCTCAGTGGTGAAAGCTGGTGTATAGTTGCCATGAATTTTTATCTCAAGTTTATTTTGCTATTTAGACATGTGTCTAGTAAAAAAAAAAGATGCTGCATAAACTATGGTTTGAGTTTCAATGTGCTTCTGTTTTTGGTTGAGGTATAAATGTTATTTCTGGCTGTGTCCTTCTTACTTAGCTCTTCTTACAACAAATGGAAAGGCCTTAATTGTACCTAAGGGAATAGTTAATCCACAGTGGACATATGGTGGACAAAAGCTGAGTCTAGTGAATGAAATAAAATTATAAATGATAAACATGTGAATGCTTGCAAAGTCTTGCAACTATGAAAGATAAGAGGATTGTTTGAGATTAGCAAATTTTGTGCAGCATAATTGTTTTGTCAGCATGTTTCTATTGAACAGGTATATGAAAATTCAGTTAAAAGACAGGTTCTTAATATACGTAAAGCATATTTGTCTTTTTTATTGTTCATTAAGCTTTTTGATAAGACTTTGATGTTAGCAGTGGAGGTTGATGGTCTCACATTTTTGGGAAGTTACTGCTCTTTTGATTGGGGGCAGTTAATTAGCATTAACCCAGAACAACTCTTGGGCTTTATGGATTTAAGCATTATATGTGGTTGCACTGCTCCAGCAAAAGGTTAAGTATTAATGGAAAATGGTCACAGCCCTTTTACTTAAAGAAAACATGTTACTTGTAAGTTTTCTTTTGATTTTACTTTTACAGTTACATTGAATGTCTTCATTCATGTAGCCATCCATAAAGCAAATATTGTTGCACATGCAGTGGATAATAAGTCTTTTTAGGACTACTTGTGTGGTATGTCACAGATCATTAACTGCAAGTAACCACCTGACTTGAAGGAAGCCTGGAAGCATCATTATAGTGAAATAAGCTTTTATTTAGGTATCATTGCAGCACATTGATTTATTGAAATGTCACCAGTTGCTACTGTGAAAATATATTCTCATTATCATTCAGGGACTGGTAGAGATTAACTGCTGTAGAGTTAAAAGAAATATATTGCTAACAATGGAAAAATAAAAAAAATGAAAAAATGTTATTGTGGTCTGTATTTTATCTAATAATTATCTTTAAAGAATTAATTTAGGTAATTAGGCTAAATTAGATGATCCTTTAAGATGTTTACAAATCTCTCTGTGGTTCTATATATGTTCTGATTTCTCCCTAATTTGAAATAACTTTAAATTAAGTAACGTAGAAAAGCAGTAGCCCACTTTGTTATAACTACTTAACACAGTCAGTCCATAAAGTACTAAATTCTTTCTGTGAACACATGGCTGCTTCCTAGGCACATACATTAGGAATCCTACTGTCAGGAAACTTCAAGTCTTGTTGTGGAAGCAAGATTTACATAAAAAGTACAAAGGAAAGACAACATATAATTTAGCACTGTTGTATGAATGGGAGGGAAAAATTGTCACCTAAGGATTAAGAGGAATGTGGAACTTAAACTGAATCTTTGCAAAACTAGTAGGGTTTGGATACATAAAAGGAAGGCTGGAATTTCAGGCAGAATGTAATATTTTTTGATATGATTATCTGTTTTGTGTGTGTTGAGTTTGAGAAGTTCTTTATAGATCTTGGATATCAGCCCTTTGTCTGTAGTGTCATTTGTGAATATCTTCTCTTTGTTTTATTGACTGTTTCCTTTGCTGTGCAGAAGCTTTTTATCTTGATGAAATCCCAAAAGTTCATTTTTGCTTTTGTTTCCCTTGCCTTTGGAGATGTGTCTTGAGAGAAGCTTCTGTGGCTGATGTTGAAGAAGTTACTGCCCATGTTCTCCTCTAGGATTTTGATGGATCCCTGTCTCACATTGAGGTCTTTCATCCATTTCGAGTTTATCTTTGTGTACAGTGTAAGAATGGTCGAGTTTCATTCTTCTACATATAGCTGTCCAATTTTCCCAGCACCATTTATTGAAGAGATTGTCTTTTTTCCACTGTATATTTTTTCCTGCTTTGTCGAAGATTATTTGACCATAGAGTTGAGGGTCCATATCTGAAAAAAATGGGCAGAAGATATGAACAGACACTTCTCCAATGAAGACATACAAATGTCTATCAGACACATGAAAAAATGTTCATCATCACTAGCCATTAGGGAGATTCAAATTAAAACCACATTGAGATACCACCTCACACCAGTTAGAATGGCCAAAATTAGCAAGATAGGAAACGTGTGTTGGAGAGGATGTGGAGAAAGGGGAACCCTCTTACACTGTTGGTGGGAATGCAAGTTGGTGCAGCCATTTGGAGAACAGTGTGGAGATTCCTCAAGAAATTAAAAATAGCGCTTCCCTGTGACTCTGTAATTGCACTACTGGGTATTTACCCCAAAGATACAGGTGTAGTGAAAAGAAGGGCCATCTGTACCCCAATGTTTATAGCAGCAATGGCCACGGTCGCTAAACTGTGGAAAGAACCAACATGCCCTTCCACGGACGAATGGATAAGGAAGATGTGGTCCATATACACTATGAAGTATTATGCCTCCATCAGAAAGGATGAATACCCAACTTTTGTAGCAACATGGATGGGACTGGAAGAGATTATGCTGAGTGAAATAAGTCAAGCAGAGAGAGTCAATTATTATATGGTTTCACTTATTTGTGTAGCATAACAAATAACACGGAGGACATGGGGAGATGGAGAGGAGAAGGGAGTTGAGGGAAATTGGAAGGGGAGGTGAACCATGAGACACTATGGACTCTGAAAAACAACCTGAGGGGTTTTGAAGGGGCGGGGGGGGGGCGGTGGTGGGAGGTTGGGGGAGCCAGGTGGTGGGTATTGGGGAGGGCACGTATTGCCTGGAGCACTGGGTGTGGTGCAAAAACAATGAATACTGTTACGCTGAAAAGAAATTTTAAAAAAAGTATAAAAAGAAGAATGTAACATTTTAAGATAGTGTATTTAGGGAGAATTTGACAGAAATCTGAATCCTTAAGTATTTGAGTCATTAAATAGAGTCTAGAGCAAGTATGTATTATTTTTCAAAGCAATATAAGCTCTTGTGTCAATTTAATTTTATTTGCACTTTTTTACTTAGGTTAGAGTAAAAATTAGATAATAGCACTTGGCACATTGGTGTCACACACAAGCACACACATAAGTGGTGCTTAGGTAGATAGCTTACTGTTCCTTGTGGCTAATGCTGAGTTATTTAAATTCAGTGATGAAATAATGTCCCCTTTTATAGAGCATTGGTTATATGCCAGGTGTCATGCTAAGTGATCTCCCTTTGTGACTGAGGAAACTGAATCTCAGAAAGAGTAGATTGTTATTAAATAGCTAGGAGGAGGTGGAGCCAAGATTTGAACCCAGCTCTTTTCCTCCAAAATACTTCGCTTCTCTCCAACTTGTTAGAGCTAAGTTTTGAGCCAATTCAAGGATATCTATCCATATGGAATTTAATGTTGGCTCTTTTGTAATTAAAAAAAAAAAACTCCAACTACACAAATATATTTATACATATACGGGAACACAAAAAGCTAGTAGGAAGTCAACTTTTGCTTTAGATGAGGAATTTACTATTTCTGAAGTCCTGCTGTAACTGGAATAGTTCAGCTTTTATGTCTCCAAAGAACTCATTTTAGAGTTTCCTGAAATATTAGTTCTACTTCTTTATTTTAGTGTTTGTTTCCATGCTGAGGAGATTTTTTTTTTTTCCTGCTACGGAGATTTGCCAGGACTGCCATAAGGAAGTACCTTAGACTGGATGGTTTAAACAACAGAAATTTATTTCCTGCCAGTTCTAGAGGCTAGAAATCCAGGATCAAGGTTTTCTTTTGAGACCTCTTTCCTTGGCTTGTAGTTGGCAGTCATCTCCCTTTGTCTTCATATGTTCTTTCCTCTCTGCCTGTCTGGGTTTTATCTCCTGTAAAGACACCAGTCATTTCAGATTAGAGTCCATCCACATGACCTTGACTTTACCTTATTACTTCTTTTAAAGACCCTATCTCCAGAGTCACATTCTGAGGAATAAGGGGTTAGAACCTCAACATATGAATTTGGGGGGATAAAGGTAATGCAGTTAAGCCAAAATAGAACCATTATATTTAATATGTTAGACATAACTCAAATAATCATAGAAGTGTAATAAAGGCAGTCATGACACACTTGATGTGATTAGTTGTGCTCTGTATTTCAAATGATGTAGTAATAAAGTAGATACATATTTAATGTGTGGTAATATATGTAATATAACATATATGTATATAAAAATATTACCTTATATTCTGATATGCTTGCTAAAGAGAGAGAAATGGGTAGAGATACAGTCTGCTTTAGTAACTGTACATACATAATCGTGTTTGATGGCATTTCTTTGTGTTTGGTATTGAAAAATTTGAGGATTGAGAGAGGATCTGGGAGTTTTGCATGCATGATTTAAAGTTTCATTGTCCATGTATTCATTCATATTTGTAAAATAGGAGTCAAATACTTTTTATCACCCCAAGAGACTGTTGACCATTTTATACCTTTATAATTTTAAGATGCTATAATTATGAGTTTTTTGTGTGTTTTTTTTTTTAAGATTTTATTTAAGTAGAGAGAACAGGTGGGGGAGTGGCGGGCAGAGTGAGAGGGAGAAGCAGGGAGCCCTAAGTGGGGCTCGGTCCCAGGACCCTGAGACCATGACCTGAGCCGAAGGCAGACACTTAACTGACTGAGCCACCAGGTGCCCCTAGGCTATCTTTTTCTTGCATGAGATATAATTCATATACCTTAAGAGTCACCATTTTAAAGTATATAGGTTTTGGTATGTTCTCTAGGTTATGTAACCAGTGCCACTGTCTAATTACAGAATATTTTTATCCCTCCAAAAAGAAACTCTTTGCCCATTAGCAGTCATGGCTCTTTAACCTTCTCCCCACTCTTCCCCATTCCTAGCCCCTGGCAAGTACTAATTTACTTTCTGTCTCTATGGGTTTGCTTATTCTGGGCATTATAAATGGAATCATGAAATATGTGGCCTTTTGTGTCTGGGGTTTTCCACTTATAATGATGTCTTCAAGGTACTTTGCTTATAATGCATCATTACTTCATTTCTTTTTATGGTTGTACAATATTCCATTGTATGGATAGATTTTGCCACATTTTGTTTATCTTTTCATCAGGTGATGGACAATGGGTTGTTTCTAATTTTTGGCTATTATGAATAATGCTGTTATGGATATTTTGCCCAAGTTTTTGTATAGACATAAATTTTCATTTCTTTTGGGAAGATATCCAGGAGTGAAATTTCTGGGTCATATTTGAGAAACTGTTTGAGGAACTGCCAAGCTGCTTTCCTGCTTTCTATAGTAGCTGCCCCATTTTACATTTCTATTGGCATTGTATGAGGGCTGTAATTTCTCTGTATCTTTACTAGCATGTGTTATTATACTTTTTAAAAAAATAGACATTCTAATGTGTGTGAAGAATTTTTCATTGTGGTTTTGATTTGCATTTTCTTAATGATTATTGATGTTAGGTATCTTTTCATGTACTAAATGCATATTTGCATATCTTCTTTTTAAAAATTTTTATTTTTTTCTCACCATAGCACATACCCTCCCCAATGTCCATCACCCAGCCACCCCATCCCTCTCACCCTCCTCCCCTCCAGCAACCCTCAGTTTGTTTCCTGAGATTAAGAGTCTCTTATGGTTTGTTTCCCTCTCTGGTTTCATCTTGTTTCATTTTTCCCTCCCTTCCCCTATGATCCTCTGTCTTGTTTCTCAAATTTCTCATATCAGTGAGATCATATGATAATTGTTTTTCTCTGATTGACTTATTTTGCTTAGCATAATACCCTCTAGTTCCATCCACATCATTGAAAATGGCAAGATTTTGGTTTTTTTAATGGCTGCATAATATTCCATTGTGTGTGTGTGTGTGTGTGTGTGTGTGTGTGTGTGTGTGTATGTGTGTATATATATATTTATATCTTCTTTATCTACTCATGTGTTGATGAACATCTAGGCTCTTTCTATAATTTGGCTATTGTGGACATTGCTGCATATCTCCTTTGGAGAAATGTATATTCAAATCATTTGCCCATTTTTTAAATTGGGCTGACTTTTTTCTTGTTGAGTTGTTAGTGTTCTTCATAGTATATAATTCCCTTATCAGATATATGATTTGTAACTCTTTGAATCTGTAGTTTACCTCTTCATCTTCTTGGTAATGCCATTTGATTCACAGAAGTTTTAAACTTTGAAATCTATTTTATCTATTTTTTTCTTTGGTAGCTTAGACTTTAGGTGTTATATCTAAGAAGCTCTTGCCCTATCCAGGGTCATGAATATTTATACCTATATTTTGTTTTAAGAGTTTTATGGTTTTAGCTCTTTAGGCCTTTAATCCATTTTGAGTAAGTTTTCTCAATTATGTAAGAGTCCTGATTCATCTTTTTTGCATGTGTGTTTGTCCCAGCACAATTTGATGAAAATATTCTTTTCCCATTGAATAGTCTTGACTCTTATCACAGTCAATTGACCATAGATGGGTTTATTTCTGGACTCTTGCTTGTATTTCTCTGATCTTTACGTCTGTCCTTATGCCAGTACCACTTGAGTTATTACTATAGCTTTGTAGTATGCAAGTAGGAATTGTGATTCCTCCTGCTTTCTTCTTTTTCAGGAGTGGACTATTTTGATTCCTTGCCTATCCCTCTGAATTTTAGCATCTACTTGTCATTTGCTGTAAAGGAGTCAGATGGAAATTGGGTATATACTGTATTGAATCTGTAGATCAGTTTGGGGAGTAATGCCATTTTAACCATGTTAAGTCTTCCAGCCCAAGAGCATGGCAAGTTTTCCCATTTATTTAGTTTTTCTTTAATTTCTTTCAACAATATCTTATAGTTTTCAGAGAGTAAAATAAATACTTCTTTTGTTAAATTTATTCCTAAATATTTTAATCTTTTTAATGTTATTGTCCTATTATAAATGGAAATGTTTTCTTCTTTCATTTTTGGGTTGTTAATTGCTAGTGTATAGAAATGCAGATGATTTTTGTATATTGATCTTATATTCTACAACTTTGCTGAACTAGTTTATTCATTCTAATGGTCTTACGTGTGTACAGATTCTTTACCATTTTCAACATATAAAATCATGTCATCTCTAAGTAGAGATAAACTTACTTCTTTTTTTCCAATGTGGATACCTTTTAAGTAATTAATTTTCTTGCTTAATTGCCCTAGCTAGAACTTCCATTTAACAGAAATGATGAGAACAGATATCATTGTCATGTTGTTATCATAGAAGAGTGTTAGATTTTTGTGAAATGCTTTTTCTGTATCTGTGGAGACAATCACTTTTTTTCTCTATTTCAGTTTGATTATGACCTGGCCTATCTTCAACTGGCCTATCTTCAAGTTTACTGATTATTTTTTCTGCCTGCTTGAATCTGCTGTTGAACTACTCTAGTGAATTTTTCATTAGTGCTCGTTAATTAACCCATGATTTTTATTCTTTCTGGATCTGTTTCTCTGTTTTTTCCCCTGACATTGCTCAGGTTTTATTGTTTCTTTATGTAATACTTCTCTTACTGGCCTTTGGAATTTTTTTATTTTTTAAGATTTTATTTATTTGAGAGAGAGCACAGGAGCATGAGCAGGAAGGGGAGGTAGGCAGAGGGAGAAGCAGACTCTCCTTTGAGCCGGGAGCCTGACATGGAACCTGATCCTAGGACCCCAGGATCATGACTCCAGCCGAAGGCAGACATTTAACTAACTGAGCCTCCCAGCTGCCACTGAGCACTTTGGACATTCTTGAGTGCTATATTTTGTTACTGTATTTTGTTATCTTTTGACTTTGGTAGGCACTTAAATTATTTGTAGCTTGATAGTCTTTGAGCTTTGTTAGCATGCCTATACTCTCGGGCTAGTTTAATTCCATTCCTAAGAGTTTAGCCTTTTGTGTTCTCCACTGAATGCCCTGGTAATTCCATGAGTTCCTTCCTCTGTAGTTGGTTAGAAATTGAATATCTCCTAGGAATTTTTCTGGGAATTTTTGTAGTTCTTCTTTGCCCAGCCTCATGGAATTTTGCCCTTTATATGTGTAGCTTAGTATTCCAGAATAGGCTCAAAAAGACTCTTTTTATAAATATTTCTGGACCTTTTTCTCTTCGTAGACTTGTTCTTTCCAGTACTCTGCTTCACAGAGTCTCAAGTGCTTCTACTTATTTGAATTGTGTTTTCAGTTTTCCCTAGTCACTGAGCCAGTGCTGCTTGCCTTTAGTTCTTCATTCCCTTTGTGTTGTCCAGAGAGTATTTCCAGGTAGAAAGTCAGAGTGACTGTAAAGCTCCCCTTATTTGTATCTTGTCTCTCAAGGATCATCCAGCCTGATGTTCTGCTTTATATATTTCATCCAATTTTCTGGTGATTTGTGGCAGGAGGAAAATCTTGTCCCAGTTATTCTTTCATCGCTGGAAGTACTTTAAGAAGGATTTTAGTCTTTAATATTTTATATCTTCAAAATGTTTTATATTTTCAAATTCAACAAATCAGATAAAACGTTGATTATATTTACCAACGTTTTGTGTTAGGTGTTTTTATGAAGAGAGTTTCAAAACTAGAAATAATTAGAGAAACTAAAAAATAGATCCGTTTATTTCAGAATATCAGACCTATAGGAAATTCCATTCATTTGGACCATGAGGCTGAGCCATTTTCTTATACCATGCTTACCTGGATTTCATGGAAAGCAAGGAGAAGGACAATGTTAATGATGATTAAAAAACATACAAACTGGGAGTGCCTGGGTGGCTCAGTGGGTTAAAACCTCTTGCTTTCAGCTCAGGTCATGATCTCAGGATCCTGGGATTGAGCCCCACGTGGGGCTCTGCTCAGCAGGGAGCCTGCTTCCTCCTTTCTCTCTGCCTGCCTCTCTGCCTACTTGTGATCTCTGTCTGTCAAATAAATAAATAAATAAATGAAATCTTTAAAAAACATACAAACTGAATTTTTTTTTTAAGGAAGTGGCTTTGAAAATCCGAACTTCTTCTTCTTTTTTTTTTTTTTAATTTCATTTCTTTTCAGCGTAACAGAATTCATAGTTTTAGAACACACCCAGTGCTCCATGCAATGTGTGCCCTCCATAATACCCACCCCCTGGCTCCCCCAACCTCCCACCCCCCGCTCCTTCAAAACCCTCAGGTGGTTTTTCAGAGTCCATAGTCTCTCATAGTTCATCTCCCCCCCAATTTCCCTCAACTCCCTTCTCCTCTCCATCTCCCCATGTCCCCCGTGTTATTTGTTATGCTCCGCAAATAAGTGAAACTATATGATAATTGACTCTCTCTGCTTGACTTATTTCACTCAGCATAATCTCTTCCAGTCCCGTCCATGTTGCTACAAAAGTCGGGTATTCATCCTTTCTGATGGAGGCATAATACTCCATAGTGTATATGGACCACATCTTCCTTATCCATTCGTCTGTGGAAGGGCATCTTGGTTCCTTCCACAGTTTGGCGACCGTGGCCATTGCTGCTATAAACATTGGGGTACAGATGGCCCTTCTTTTCACCACATCTGTATCTTTGGGGA
>PISX010006824.1:56836-94153 GCA_004024625.1 Mellivora capensis
GCTCTATTTTTAACTTCTTGAGGAATCTCCACACTGTTCTCCAGAGTGGCTGCACCAACTTGCATTCCCACCAACAGTGTAAGAGGGTTCCCCTTTCTCCACATCCTCTCCAACACACGTTGTTTCCTGTCTTGCTCATTTTGGCCATTCTAACTGGTGTGAGGTGGTATCTCAATGTGGTTTTAATTTGAATCTCCCTAATGGCTAGTGATGATGAACATTTTTTCATGTGTCTGGTAGCCATTTGTGTGTCTTCATTGGAGAAGTGTCTGTTCATGTCTTCTGCCCATTTTTTGATATGATTATCTGTTTTCTGCGTGTTGAGTTTGAGAAGTTCTTTATAGATCTTGGATATCAGCCCTTTGTCTGTAGTGTCATTTGTGAATATCTTCTCTTTGTTTTATTGACTGTTTCCTTTGCTGTGCAGAAGCTTTTTATCTTGATGAAATCCCAAAAGTTCATTTTTGCTTTTGTTTCCCTTGCCTTTGGAGACGTGTCTTGAGAGAAGCTTCTGTGGCTGATGTTGAAGAAGTTACTGCCCATGTTCTCCTCTAGGATTTTGATGGATTCCTGTCTCACATTGAGGTCTTTCATCCACTTTGAGTCTGTCTTTGTGTATGGTGTAAGAGAGTTTCATTTTTCTGTATAGAGCTGTCCAGTTTTTCCCAGCATCATTTGTTGAAGACTGTCTTTTTTCCGCTGGATATTTTTTCTTCCTTTGTCAAATATTATTTGACTATAGAGTTTTGAGGGTCCATATCTGGCTTCTCTATCCTGTTCCATTGCTGTGTGTGTGTGTTTTGTGTCAGTACCATGCTGTCTTGGTGATCACAGCTTTGTAGTATAGCTTGAAGTCAGGCAATGTGATGCCCTCACTTTTTCTTTTTCAACATTTCCTTGGCAATTCGGAGTCTTTTCTGGTTCTGTGCAAATTTTAGGATTGTTCTAGTACTTTGAAAAATGTCGTTGATATTTTGATTGAGATGGCATTGAAAGTGTAAATTGCTCTGGGCAGCATAGACATTTTAACAATATTTATTCTTCCTATCCATGAGCATGAAATGTTTTTCCATCTGTAATTCCTAGAGTATAGATCCTTTACCTCTTTGGTTAAGTTTATTCCAAGCTATTTTATGTTTTTTGGTGCTATTGTAAATGGAATTGATTTTCTAATTTCTCTTTCTGCAGTTAAAATTTTAGTGTATAAGAAGGAAACTGATTTCTGTGCATTGATTTTGTATCCTGCCACATTACTGAATTGATGTATGAATTCTAGTAATTTGGGGGTGGAGTCTTTCAGGTTTTCCACATAAAGTATCATGTCATCTGTGAAGAGAGAGGGTTTGACTCCTTCTTTGCCAATTTGAATACCTTTTATTTCTTTTTGTTATCTGATTGCAGAGGCTAGGACTTCTAGCACTATATTGAACAATAATGGTGGGAGTGGGCATCCTTGTTGTATGCCTGATCTCAAGGGGAAAGCTTCCAGCTTTTCCCCGTTGAGAATGATATTTGCTCTGGGTTTTCATAGATGGATTTTATGAATTTGAGGAATGTTCCTTCTATCCCTATACTCTGTAGACTTTTAATCAGGAAAGGATGCTGTATTTTGTCAAATCTTTTTCTGCATCAATTGAGAGGATCATGTGGTTCTCTCTCTTCTCTCTCCTCTCTCGTCTCTTAAGGAGAACACATAAGATATATAAGATAAGAACACATAACACATAAGAACACATAAGATAATGTGTACTATCACATTAATTGACCTGTGAATGTTGAACCACCTTGGATCCCAGGGATAAATCCCTCCTGGTCATGCTGGATAATCCTTTTAACGTACTGTCGGATCCTATTAGCTAGGATCTTGTTGAGAATTTTAGCATCTATATTTATCCTGATGAGTATTTATTTATTGAATTTATTAGTCTGAAATTCTCCTTTTTGATGGGGTCTTTGCCTGATTTTGGGATCAAGGTAATGCTGGCCTCATAGAAAGAGTCTGGGAGCTTTCCTTCTGTTTCCTTTTTTTTGAAACAACCTCAGGAGAGTAGGTATTATTTCTTCTTTGAATGTTTGGTAGAATTCCCCAGGGAATCCATCAGGTCCTGGCTCTTGTTTTTGGGGAGGTTTTAGATCACTGCTTCAATCTCATTACTGGTTATTGGTCTAGTCAGGTTGTCAATTTCTTCCTGTTTTGGTATTGGTAGTTCATAAGTTTCCAGGAATGCATCCATTTCTTCTAGGTTGCTTAACTTATTGGCATATAGCTGTTGATAATTTCTGGTTATTGTTTCTATTTCCTTGGTGTTAGTCATGATCTCTCCCGTTTCATTCATAGTTTTGTTAATTTGGGTCCTTTCTCTTTTCTTTTGGGTAAGTCTGGCCAGTGATTTATTGATCTTACTAATTCTTTAAAAGAACCAGCTTCTAGGGCTGGTGGGAATGTGCTCCAAGACAGACTTGGCCACCTCACCGAAGGCTCTGGAAAACCCGAAGGGATCTGGAAAGATAATGTAGCCCTCTTGTTTTTTTTGTGACGCTTTTATACCTGATGTAGAAGGACAGTCTTTTTGCACAGAGATTCAGAGCATATTTTGAAGGCTGAAAAGAAGAAAACCTTTCCCCCCATTTGTTTTAATTTTGCGTTATTAGGCCAGTGGCTTGTCCTTCATGTTAATTGATCAGACAGGCCATCTTGATAGGACGAGCTGACAACTACCAAGAGGAGTTATGAAGATCAGTTAAGTATGATGAGTGACCACCTGTGCAGCATGAACGAGACATTGTCTAAACAGAGAGAAGAGATTGACACACTGAAGATGTCCAGTAAGGGAAATTCTAAAAAGAACAAGAGTCGATAGTTTACACATAGATGGTTGGCGACTTCTTTCCAAAGCTGCTACTGTTGCACGGAGCTACAGGACCCAGACCCCTCGTCCAGTGTCCAGTGCGGGCCGCCTTCAGAAAGCTGGGGTGTTTTTGGAGCTAATAAACTAGCCAGTGTTGTAAATGGCCTTGAAACATTTAAAATATATTTGTAACCAGTAAGGCAAATACAGAATTTAATGTTGACGGTAAAATGGAGAACAATACATGTACCATGGATATTGTAGGTTTCCTTACGCTGTTTTTACTGTGCACTTTTTAAAATTAGATTTTAATTTCAGTATGTAAGAACAACAAATATTTTGTATATTTTCAAACTCAATTATATGGTAATGGATTTGGTATCTATGGAATAGATCTATGTTTCTGGATAAAATGCTTAAATTGTCCAACTGTCATTACTTCTTGCTATAATTGGGAGCAGTCTCTGGATTCTTTTTGAAGACTTATTCAGATTTTTTCTCTCTCTCTCTCTCTGTCTCTCTCTCTCAGAGGGGGTGGGTCTTGCAGACTTAACTTCAGATCTTGTAGGTTTATTATCATTGTCTTCAGCTCTTCAGTACCTTCTCTGTGTTGGAATTATAGCTTAAAGAAATTGATGTCAATAAATTCGTACTTCTATCAAAAAAAAAAAAAAAAAGAACCAGCTTCTAGGGGGTGCCTGGGTGGCTCAGTGGGTTCAGGCCTCTGCCTTCGGTTCAAGTCATGATCCCAGGGTCCTGGGATCGAGCCCCGCATAGGGCTCTCTGCTCGGCAGAGAGCTTGCCTCCCCCGCTCTCTCTGCCTGCCTCTCTGCCTACTTGTGATTTCTGTCAAATAAATAAATAAAATCTTAAAAAAAAATAGAACCGGCTTCTAGTTTCATTGATGTGTTCTACTGTATTTCTGGTTTCTAATTCATTGATTTCTGTTCTAATGTTAATTATTTACTTTCCCCTGCATGAGTTAGGGTTAACTTGTTTTTCATTCTCCAGTTCTTTAAGGTGTGAAGACAGTTTGTGTATTTGGGATCTTTCTATTTTTTTGATTGAGGCTTGAATGGCCATGTATTTCCCCCTTAGGACTGCCTTTACCATATCCCATAGGTTTTGGATCAATGCGTTTTCGTTATCATTGGTTTCCATGAATTAAGTTCTTCTTTGATTTCCTGGTTGACCCAGACATTCTTGAGCAGGATGGTCTGTAGCTTCCAAGCGTCTGCATTTCTTCCAAACTCTTTCTTGTGATTGAGTTCCAGTTTCAAAGCACTGTGGTCTGACAATATGCAGGGAATAATCTCAGTCTTATGGTATTGGTTGAGTCCTAGTTTGTGACCCAGCATATGGTCTGTTCTGGAAAAAGTTCTGTGTGTGCTAGGGAAGAATGAGTATTCTGTTGTTTTAGGGTGGAATGTTTTGCATGCCTCTATAAGGTCCATTTGGTCCAGTATGTCATTCAAAGCATCTTGTTTCTTTTTGATTTTCTGTTTAGATAATCTGTCTATTGCTGAGAGTTGAGTGTTGAAATCTCCTACTATTTTTTTTTTTTTAAGATTTTATCCATTCATTTGACAGAGATCACAAGTAGGCAGAGAGGCAGGCAGAGAGAGAGGAAGGGAAGCAGGCTCCCCGCTGAGCAGAGAGCCCGACGCGGGGCTCGATCCCAGGACCCTGGGATCATGACCCAAGCCGAAGGCAGAGACCTTAACCCACTGAGCCACCCAGGCGCCCTGAAATCTCCTACTATTAATTTATTATTATCAATATGTCTCTTTATTTTGGTTAACAGTTGGCTTAGATAGTTGGCTGCTCCCATACTGGGGGTATAGATATTTACAATTGTTAGATCTTCTTGTTGGATAGACCTTTAAGAATGGTATAGTGTCATTCTGTATCTCTAACTTAACTACAGTCTTTAGCTTAAAATCTAATTTGTCTGATAAGAGAATTGCTACCCCAGGTTTCTTTTGAGGTTGGTTGGCATGAAAGATGGTTCTCTATCCCTTCACTTTCAGTCTGGATATAGCTTTAGGTTCAAAATCAGTCTCTTATAGACAGCATATGGATGGGTCCTATCTTTTTATCCAATCTGGATTTAGGCCGTTTTATGGGAACATGTAGGCCATTCACGTTGAGAGTGATTATTGAAAAATAGGATTTTATTGTCATCATGTTGACCCTGTAAATTCCTTTCTCTGTAGATTGTCTCTGTAAATTTCTGTTCTATATCACTCTTGGGGTCTTTCTTCTTTCATAGAGCCCCCTTAATATTTCTTACAGGGCCAGATTAGTGGTCACATATTCTTTGTTTTTGCCAGTCTTGGAAGCTCTTTATCTCTCCATCCGTTCTAAATGACAGCCTTGTTAGATAAAGTATTCTTGGCTGCATGTTCTTCTCATTTAGTACCCTGAATATGTCTTGGCAGCTCTTTCTGGCTTGCCATGTCTCTGTGGACAGGTCTGACATTATTCTGATGCTCCTACCGCTGTATGTAAGGAATCTCTTGTCCCTAACTGCCCTTAAGATGGTTGCCTTTGTTCTAAGATTTTCAAGTTTTACTATTACATGCCTGGCTTGGTCTATTCTTCTTGATCTTGGGAGGGGTCCTCTCTGCTTCTAGGACATGAATGCTTGTTTCAGTCCCCTGATTAGGGAAGTTTTTAGCTACGATTTGCTCAAATGTATCTTCCAGTCCTCCCTCTATCTCCAACCCCTCAGGGATCCCAATAATTCTGACATTGGAACTTCTCATAGTGTCATATGTTTCTCTAATTCTGTTTTCATGGATTTTAAGCTGTTTGTTCCAGGCCTTCTCATGTTCCTTCTTTTCTCTCAGTTTGTCTTCTAGATCACTAATTTGTTCTTCTGCCTCATTTACCCTAGCTGTTAGAGTATCTAGATTAGATTGGATCTCATTGATAGCATTTGTAAGTTCTGCCAGATGAGCTCTCATTTCTGCCCTTAGAGAATCTATGTTGCCATTAATGGTTTTCTCCATCCTAGCTGTTGTCTGCATAACTGTTATCCTGAAGTCTGTTTTTGATATCTTGCTTATATCCATATCCATTGATTCTGTGGCAGAGATCACAGTCTCTGAATTTTTCTTGTGTTGGGTGTTCTCTTAGTCATTTTGTTGAGGGGTGGTTGAGAATGTACAGAGTATAAATTATTGATCACAACCAAGTGAGATGCACCTGTTTTATAGGGACCTTAGGGTTGTTGGCCTCTTTTTTCTTCCAGCCTGTCTTCTGGGGGAGGGGGCTGTAGTGCTGTTATTCAGTCAACCATGTTTGGGCAGAGTTGCCCTGTACCATATGAAGGGGGATGGGCTCTGTGAAAACCGTTATTTTGAGGCTTTTGTTCTCTGGTGACTTTCTCTGGTGGCTTTCTGGGTCCTCCCTGAGAGTCAGAGCAGAAGTGACTATATCCAAACCTCTTTCTCAGAACAGAGAGATTGCAGTCTGCTCCTCAGTGTACTCTCCAAGCCACACTGTCTCCGTTTCTGTGTGTGCTGCTAAAAACCACAGTGTCCTGAGTTGTGTGCCCCATAGCAACACTCCCAGCCTGTGCTTCCGGGTCCAGGCCCATCTCTGCCCTTTGTGCTTCTAAAACCACCAGCCACACCTAGTTTGCACATGTGTCCCCACAGCTCCAGGTTTCAGTCTGGGGGGCTGTCCCAAAGTCCTTTCCCTGCTGCTACCAGTCTCAGAGTCTGTGCCCAGTCCCTAGTGTGGGAGGGTTTTGTGCTCCGTGGGCACAGGATTCTAGAGGCTCCCTCCCCCTTCCATTATCTTCCAGTATCTGCCTGCAGAATCATGGCTCCCTGCTTCATACCTCAGAACCAACCCCCAGAGATACTCTGTTTGTAGAGATTCAGATATATCTTCCTACATCTCAGGCTGATTTCATGGGTGTTCAGAGTGGTCTGGTAGATACCCAGCTCAACTCAGGGGACCAGTTGAAATAGGGTCCCCTACTCCTCTGCCATCTTTCCCCGAACCTTGCTGCTTCTCCCAATATTAACACCACATCAGAGTTACAATTGACAAACCTACACTGACATACCATATGTCACTCAAAGTCCATAGTTCCCTGCTTCATTTTTGGTGTTATGTACTCTCTGGTTTGGACAAATATGTAATGGCATTTGTCTATCATTGTGGTATTATACAGAGTATTTTCACTGCCCTAAAAATCTTCTGTGCTTTACCTTTTCTCCAGCCCCCCTACCTTCCCCACCCAGCTCCTAGCAACCACTGATGTTTTTACTGTCTCCATAGTTTTTTCTTTTCAAGATTGTCATGTAGTTTGAGTCGTATAGTGTGTGGCCTTTTCAGACTGGCTTCTTTAACTGAGTGATATGCATTAATTCTCCTCCATGTCTTTTCATGCCTTGATAATTCATTTTTTTGATGCAGTCTATCTCTATTCATTTACTGAGGGACATCTTGGTTGTTTTTAAGTTTTAGCAATTATAATGAAGCTGCTGTAAGCTTTGGTGTGCAGTTTTTTTGTTTTGTTTTGTTTCATTTTGTTTTTATGGACATGTGTTTTCAGCTCATTTAGGTAAATACCAAGGAACATGATTGCTGGATCATATGGTAAGCATATTTTTAGTTTTGTAAGAAAATGTCAAACTCTCTTCTAAAGGGGCTGTTCTATTTTGCATTCTCAATAACGGTGATTGAGTAATGATTGAGAGCTCCTCTTGCTCCACATCCTTGCTAGAAATTAGTGTTGTCAAAATCCAGTTCTGGATTTTGGCCATTCTAGTAGGTTACAGTGCTAAGTCATTGTTTTAATATATGCTTTTCTACTGATATATGATGTGGAACATCTTTTCTTAGGCCATTTCCCATCTGTATATCTTCTTTGGTGATGTGTCTGTTAAGATCTTTGGTCAATTTTTCTCTTATTACTGAATTTTAAGAGTTTTTTGGAAATTTTAGATAACATTGCTTTATCAGATGTATCTTCTTTTGCAAGTATTTTCTGCTAGTGTGGGACTTATCTACTCGTTTTCTTGACATTGTGTTTTCCAGAGTAGAAGTTTTTAATTTTAATGAAGAAACAGCTTATCATTTTTTTTTCATGGATTGTGCCTTTGGTGTTGTGTATCTGGAAAGGTATCACCATATCCAAGATGATCTAGGTTTTTCTCCTAGGTTATCTAATAGGAGTTTTATAGTTTTGTGCTTTACATTTAGGTCTGTGGTCTATTTTGAGTTAATTTTTGTAAAGGATGTAAAGTCTGTATCTAGATCCATTTATTTTTGGATATGGCTATCCAATTGTTCTAGCACCATTTATTGAAAGGACTGTCTTTGCTCTATTGTACTATCTTTGTTTTTTGTTAAAGATCAGTTGACTATATTTATATGGGCCTATTTCTAGACTTTCTCCCCTGTTCCATTTATCTTTTCTTCTTCTTCTTCTTCTTCTTCTTCTTCTTTTTTTTTTTTTTGCCATACCAGAGTATCTTGATTCCTTGAGCTTTATAATAAGTCTTGAATTTGAGTAGTGTTAGTCCTCTAACTTTGCTCTTCTCCATTATTGTTTTGGCTATTCTGGGTCCTTTGCCTCTTTATATAAACTTTAAAATCAGTTTTGTCAATATACACAAAATAACTTTCTGGGATTTTGAATGGGATTGCATTGAATTTATAGATAAAGTTGGATCGAACTGGCAACTTTATAATATTGAGTCTTCCTGTCCATAAACATGGGATAGCTCTCAATTTATTTAGCTCTTACTTGGTTTTGTTCATGAGACTTTTTAAAAAAATCTTGTTTTGGGTTTTTTTTTTTAAGATTTTATTTATTTATCTGACAGACAGAGACCACAAGTAGGCAGAGAGGCAGGCAGAGAGAGAGGAGGAAGTAGGCTCCCTGCTGAGCAGAGAGCCCGATGCGGGACTTAATCCCAGGACCCTGGGATCACAACCTGAGCCAAAGACAGAAGCTTAACCCACTGAGCCACCCAGGTGCCCCTGTTCATGAGACTTTAGTTTTCCTCTACATATATGTTTTCTCTACAAGGTATAGATCTTGCAATATTTTATTAGATTTATACCTAGGGACTTAATTTGGGGGGGTAGTTACTAATGTAAATGGTATTATGTTTCAAAAAAATGTTTTTAAAGATTTTAAAAATGTATTTATCTGAGAGAGAGAGAGAGAGAGAGAGAGAGAACAAGCAGGAGGAGGGACAGAGGGAGTGGGAGAAGCAAACTCCTTGCTGAGCAGAGAGCCCAAAGTGGGGCTTGGTCCGAGGACCCTGAGATCATGACCTGAGCCGAGCTTAAGTGACTGAACCACCTGGGTGCCCCAATGGTATTGTTTTTAATTTCACATTTCAATTATTCATTACTGGAATATATAAAAGCAGTTGACTTTTTTATATTAACCTTGCATCCTGCAACCTTGCTGATATTCCTAATTAATGTTATTTCAAAGAATGCCTTAAAGTACTTACTACATCTCAGTGTACCTCTTAAACATTTCAAAGAAGTGTTACTTATCTAGTTTTGGTATTGAGTATGATATTCTGGATGCTAGTTGAAGAAGATATTCTAAGGAAAGAGGAATCAACTATGTCAAGTGCTGCTGATAGGTAAGTAAGAAGATCAATAACTATTAGAATTACAGCAATTCATTATTTATCTATAATATCAATTTTGGTGAAGTGGTGAGGACAGAAGACAAAATGGAATCAATAAATATAGATTATTCTTATGAGGAGTTTTCTTTTTTCTTTTTCTTTTTTTTTAAAGAGAGAGGAGAGAGAGAGTGTGCATGCATGAATGTGAGTGGGGGTGGGGGCAAAAGGAGAAGGAGAGAATCTGAAGCAACCGTCATGCCCGGTTGCAGAGCCCGATGTGGAGCTCGATCTCATGACCCTGAGATCATGACCTGAGCTGATATCAAGAGACAGATGCTTAACCAACTGAGCCACGTAGGCACACCTCTTATACCATATTTGATGTATAGGTTTGGTGACACATGTGGTGAATAGTCTCTTGACTATTTCCAGTTTCTCAGTGAAATAGGAGGAATAGTCTTTGTTGTGGGTTAAATTGTTTTTCCCCAAAAATATACATTGAAATACTGACCTCTAGTACCTGTAAGTGTGACCTTACATAAATGTGGAGTCTTTGGAGATATAATCAAGTTAAGATGAGTCATCCTTGAGTAGGGTTAACTTTAAATCCAATGACATATCTTTTAAGGAAGAGAAAATTGGATAGAAACACAGGCAATTAAGGAAGAAATCCATGTGAAGATGGAGGCAGAGTTTGTGGTGATACAGCTACAAGCCAAGGAATGTCCAGGTTTCCTGGAAACCTCAAGAAGCCAGGAAGAGGCAAGGCACAATTCTTCCCTATAGCCTTCAGAGGGAGCACAGCCCTGCCAGTACTTTGATTTTTGACCTCTAGCCTCTGGAGTTGTGAGAGAATAAATTTCTGTTGTTTTAAGCACCTAGTTTGTGATACTTTCTTAATGGTAGCCCTGGGAAACTACCAGTCTTCAACTGAGAGTGGGAATGGAGGAAGGCTTGATGTCTTGACTTGATTTCTTATGGATGTCTCTTTTTTTTTTTTTTTTAAAGATTTTATTTTACTTATTTTTCAGAGAGAGAGAGAGAGCGAGCACAGGCAGACAGAGTGGCAGGCAGAGGCAGAGGGAGAAGCAGGCTCCCTGCCGAGCAAGGAGCCCGATGTGGGACTCGATCCCAGGACGCTAGGATCATGACCTGAGCCGAAGGCAGCCGCTTAACCAACTGAGCCACCCAGGCGTCCCGGATGTCTCTTTTCTTTCTTTGACCTGTGATTTCATACAATGTTCTACTGCCTTAACACTTTCATTGGCTGTTGGGTAGAATGTTTCCATCCAGTTTTAGTGGACAAAGCATCTCTTTAGGATTCTTAGCTTTATGAGAGTCTTGGTAGTAGTTTTCTCTCTGTTTGCAACTGTAAGCACATGATTTTTTTCTGGGTAGGTTTTAGAAAAGCTGACTGCAGTACTTAAATCAGATAGAATCTCTCTTCACCTCCCAGTGAGCCAATGTAGAATCAGTTAAAATACTGATTTTTTTTTAGCATTCTATTATAAATATTTTCAAGCACACAGAAAAGCTGAAAGAATTTTACAGTAAACACTTGTATACTCATTGTCTAGAGCAGGAGTCAGCAAACTTATTTTTTGAAAAGATCTAGATAGTAGATATTTTAGGCTTTGCAAGTCATAAGCTAACTGTTACAACTATCCTACCTATTTCACTGTAGTGTGAAGCCAGCCATAAAAAATACATAAATGAATGAATGTGGCTGTATTCCAAACTTTATTGTCACTGAAATTTGTATTTCATATTTCACATTCATGTCATGGGTTATTCATTTGTTTTCAATCTTTAAGAATTGTAAAACCCAGTATTAGCTCTTGGGCCATAACAAAAACAAGTGGCAGACCGGATGTGGCCCACATGCTCTGGTTTGCTGTCTCCTGATCTAGAGTTTACAATGGATATTTTGCTATGTTTGCTTTATCACAAATTTGCCCATCTAGCCATCACTCTTATCAGTCAAGCAGTTCGTCTACTTTTTCATGCATTTCAAAATAACTTGCAGACGGTGCTTTTCACACTTAACATTTCATTGTGCATATTATTACTTAGACTTCAGGTTTTTTTTTTTTTTGGTGGTGATACTTACAGTGAAATGAAAAGATCTCAAAAGTACTATTTGTTGATTTTGACAGTTTATGCCCCTGTATAACCTAAATCCGTATAAAATACAGAATCCGTATAAAATACTCATCCTAGATGAGCCCAGCCTTCCTCGTTGCCCTCTATATCCCGCTGCAGCAATTGTCTCTACCATGATGCTGAAATGAAAGAATTAACAGCAGCAGCCCCCGCTGCCCAACAGGAAGAGACTGGAGATGAGGAGGATAGGATGCTTGCCTTTCTTTCTTGTTTTTTTTTCTTCCTTCCTTCCTTCCTTCCTTCCTTCCTTCTTTCTTTCTCTTTCTTTTGTATTGTCATTTTCTTTATTGACTGTTTTCTTGAGAGTCAACAGTTCTGTGGCTTCACATTGATTCCATTAGTTCTGTGGCCTCACATTGATTCCTTATGATCTGTGGTTACTTGCTTATTCCTATTAAAATATGAAGATAGAATTGAATAGCATTAGTAGCTGATCTGGGTTTTTAAATTTATGATGATAGTCAGTATTGGATTTTCTCAGTAGTTGTTACCTTGAATGTGAGGATGGACCTCAGGGCTTGCAGTCTTTTTTCACCCTGACTGTAGAGTATTGGTGGCATATGGACAATTCGGGCTTCTAATATGGGTAAATAGGCAGGTGATAACTGAGTCTGCTGCCCATTGTAGAAGTTAAGAAGGACTTTCCCTAGACTGATGTACCACCAGTGTACCAGTCTGTACAGTTGTCCTTCTTCACTCATTATACCTTTATAATAGTTTGCAGTTACATGGAGGTACCGACCTGTTTTCTCTCTCTGGTGGCATTGTACTATGTCAACTTGGCTAACCTGAAAATGTTTCTCCAGCTTTTGGTTAGTAGTGGCCACAAGAGACATTTTGCACAGGAAGTGGCAGGCATGCTTTTTGTCTCTCTGAGGGTCAGTGCTGAGTACCAGGCACGGTGTCAGCTCTCTTATAGTGTCACTGATTTGTTAGGTCACTTGTAGGTGTGGGATTGCATGTGGATCAGCAGTTCTTTCAGCTCCTGCCAAATTTCCCTTTTCAGCATCTCTGAGTACTTGCCCTTCATGTACAGACTTTTAGGGAAGGGTGTAGGCTTCTCCCATAGCTCACCTTTGGTGTCACAGTTGGAGTTGGTGAGAGACAGATGCGAATTCCAGTTTGTCATTGCCACTTTCTTTTGTCTTCGCAGGTTCCAGTTCTTGTAGATTTCAGTTGTCTTTATCCATCCTAGCTCATCCTTGTGGGTTCCAATTTGTCTTTGCTCCTCTTTTTTTTTTTTTTTTTTTTTGTTTGCTCCTCTTTTTATTCTGTTCCCTTTCTGATTGCTGGTTTGGCTGACCTATAATGACTTCAGGCTCAAGATTAGATGCAGAGGCAACAGCTTACACCTGCTGCTCCAACAGCTTCCACAGTTACACAAGGTCTAACCCCTATAATAAATTCTTCTTTATCACCCATACTGGTTCTGCTTCTTTGGTACAACCCTAGTTGATACACTTTACTCTTCTTGGATTCATACTAGAAACCTTTTTTATTATATATTGAGAGTTATTTCTACCAGCTCATTTTATCTTTCAGATTTTTTTTCTCTCTTCTACCTGCACCTTCATTTTTTTTAAAATACTGCTTGTACTCTCATTTTTAATATTTTATCTGACATATCAGTGGTACTTTGAACCTTGAGTAATAGTAATAAATAAATCCTTATTGTGCTTAAGTACTGATTTTAAAAACAATGAACAGAGATAACAATCTTGTAAAGACAGTTGAATACTTGAATGTAGAGTTTTAAAAAATATTCAGGAGTGATTATTAAATCCTACTTCAGAATTTTTCTGTAATTTGTGACTAGTCAAAAAGTACAGAGCAGTCAGTTCAGTCTTAAAAACAACAACAAAAAACCCAAAAACAAAATGGCAGGTATCTGAAAATAAAAATACAAGTGACTGTTGTTAAAACTTATCAACTGAATTTGTCCATTTCAGTTTCAGTAAAAAGTACTTTTTGGTTTAAAACTGATTACCGAACATGATTGTATAATTTTCATTCTTTATTCCCTTTTTCCCCACGATTGCTACTTACATCCACAGAGTTATAACCTGATATACTGATATATTGAGCCTGTGAACTGGATTCTTTGTCAGTGGAGATGAATGTTTTCTAGGTTTGCAATTAAGCTCTTTCTTTCTTCCTTCAGGATCTCTTGTTTTAAGCATTCTAGATTACTGATCACTCTTCTATACTTACATGAGAATTGACAAAAATTGATTACATTTTACATTTAATCTTAGATTCAGTAGTCAAGTTTCTCTCTTTCAAAGGAAGTTTTCTGTTAGGAATTATCTATATTTGTGCCTTTTCCTTAATTAGAGACTTTTTTTAGAGGAAATGTTTTCTTTGCTAATTGTCTTATTATTTATTTCTTGCTTATTAACATATTGCGCTAGCACCGGCTTCTGAGTTTGTTATATAATAGTTTAATATCAAACTCTAAGGGGCATTTTATAATTAAGAAAATGCTTTCAGTTGTTATGAGAATTAGATTTTTTTTCCCTAAAATCAGTTTGGTTAAAATGCATGCTGATAACCATTAAAAACTACTGTGTGTTAGAATTTGTTATTATTGTAGATATTTGGACATGTTCATTTTCCTCTTACATTTAAAAGTACCCACTCATTCATTAATTCATTCATAAGTACCAAGCACAAGTATGGGGGAGACAATATGATAGTGTTGTCCTATAGTGATGTGCTGAGTACACAGGGGGACTTTACAGCAGAAGTAAATACTTAAACAGAGTCTTATGGGTTATGTAGGAACATACTATATAGAAAAGTGCAAGAAAGAGCAGTCCAGGTTGAAATAAAAACCTTAGAAGCTGGGAAACAGTCTGAAATATAATGGAAATTTATATTTGTCCCAGCTGGAGGTTAGGGTGTAAGGAAGGAGAGTTGAGAAAAAGAGATAATGTTTTAAGGAGTTTAGATTTTCTCCTAAGAACCATAGAAAGTCTCCAAAGGTTTTTAAACAGATAGTGATTTGACCAGTAGTGTAGAGTAAGGGTCCTCTTTTTGTATGGTCCATTAAGAATGGTTTTTACATTTTTAAATGGTTGGAAAAACATCAAAAGAAGGATATTCTGAAAATTATATAAAAAGCATCCATAAATATTTTTATTGGAAGAGAGCCACACTCACCTTTTACATTGTGTCTGTGGCTGTTTTTTCAGTACAATGGCTGAGTTGAGTAGTTGCTATGAAGAACATATAACCCACAAACTCTTAATTGACTTACTTTCTAGCCCTTTACAGAGAAAAGTTTCCCAAACCTTGTCTAAATACACCAATTAAAATATAATGATAGAATGGATAAAAAAGCAAGACACACTTATAAGCTGTCTATAAGAAACCCACTTTAAATATGAAGATTCAGATAGGTTAAAAGTAAAAAGAAGGAAAAAGATATATTCTGCAAACACTAATCAAAAGAAAGTTGGTGTAGCAATATTAATAAGATAAGGAATTTAGTGCTGGGATTAAAAAAATGAATAAATAAGACAGAAAACACAATATTCAGAGGGTTAATTCACAAAAAAGTCTTTTTTTATACCTGCAGGACATATGGTAAATTCCCTCTTTCATTCCTGATATTGTAATTTGTCTTTTTTTTTTTTCATGTTCAGTTTGGCTAGAAGTTTATCAATTTTGCTTTCTCAAAGGACCAGTTTTTGGTTTCATTGATTTCTCTACTGTTTTTTTGTTTTTGTTTTTGCACTTTTTTGGGGGAAGAAGGGGGATAGGGACAGAGGGAGAGCATATACAATATGCTCAACAAAATACAGTATAAAAAAGATACTACTACATCAGGGTGTTTTTCCTGGAAATGTAGGCTAATTCAGTATTCAAAATCAATTAGTATATTTTACTATATCAATAAGCTAAAGAATAAAACCCATTTGATGATCTCAATAGATGTATAAAAAGCATTTGACTAAATTCAACATCAATTCATGATTTAAAAAAAAGTCTCAGCAAACTAGGAACAAGAGGGGACTTCTTCAACCTGATAAATGACATCTATGAAAAATCCATAGTTAATATCATACTGAGTAGTCACAGAGCGGATGTTTTCCTCCTAAGATCAGGTACAATACAAGCATGTCTACTTTCACGATTCTTATATTCAACATCATTCTTGAGATCCCAGCTATTATAAGACAGTAAGAAAAAGATAATAAGATATATAGATTAAAAATGAAGAAACAAAATTACCAAATTCTTAGATATGATTAATTATGTTGAAAATCCCTCTTGAGAAAATTATACAAGCATAAGACCCAAATAAAATAAGACAAATACCATATTAAAGGATACAAAGACTGAATATTGTAAAAATGTAAGTTCTTTTCGGTTGATTTATGGATTCAGCATAATTTCAATTAAAGCCTGATGGTATTTTTGTGTGTGGTGTTTAAACAGACCATATCTAAAATGTATATGGAGGGGCACCTGGGTGGTTCAGTGGGTTAAGCCTCTGCCTTCGGCTCAGGTCATGATCCCAGGGTCCTGAGATCGAGCCCCACATCGGGCTCTCTGCTCCACAGGGAGCCTGCTTCCTCCTCTCTCTCTCTGCCTGCCTCTCCGGCCTACTTGTTATCTCAGTCTGTCAAATAAATAAATAAGAAAAACTTAAAAAAAATATTTCATGCTAAAATGTATATGGAAAGGTAAAGGTCCAGGAATAGTCACTATGCTCCTGAATTACAAGGTGAGGAGCATATACCTTGCCAGTGATCAAGACTTTTTATGAGTAGCTTATAATAAAGACAGTGTGGAATGCACTCAAGGAAACAGAAGAGAGATGCTGGAACAAAGCTCATGTAAACAGCATTGGGATGTTATTTTGAAAGTGTTATTGAAAATCTTTGAGAAAGAGTAGAATATTTAATGAGTAGTCCTTGGACAGTTTATTTGAAAAAGAAAGTGGATCCCTATATTATTCCCATACACGAAAAATCAGTTCACCTGGACTGAAATGTTAATGGCACATCTTTTTAGAAGAAACAAATAAAGGAATTTGTTTCCTATCTTGGTATGTGGAAGGAGTTCTTAAACAAGATCTAAATGCTAAATTTAAATAATGAATATATCAACCACATAAGGTAAACACCACAGGAGATAAACATGTTTGTTTTTATCAACTGACACATTAAAGAAATAAAAAAGATAAGCCACTAATTGGGAGAAGGTATTTATAACAAAAGTAAATGAAAAAGATTGCTATACTTTTACAAATATACAAGGAAAAGGCAACTCATTAGAATGGATAAGGAAGATGTGGTCCATATACACTATGGAGTATAATGCCTCCATCAGAAAAGATGAATACCCAACTTTTGTAGCAACATGGACAGGACTGGAAGAGATTATGCTGAGTGAAATAAGTCAAACAGAGAGAGTCAATTATCATATGGTTTCACTTATTTGTGGAGCATAACAAATAACACGGAGGACATGGGGAGATGGAGAGGAGAAGGGACTTGAGGGAAATTGGAAGGGGAGGTGAACCATTAGAGACTTATGGACTCTGAAAAACAACCTGAGGGGTTTTGAAGGGGCGGGGGGGTGGGAGGTTAGGGGAGCCCGGTGGTGGGCACCACACCCAGTGCATGGAGCACTGGGTGTGGTGCAAAAACAATGAATACTGTTACGCTGAAAAGAAATAAAAAAAAAAGAAAGAAAAATGGGCATAAAGCAGGAATAGGAATTTCATAGAATAAGAAAGACAAATGGCCCAAAGACATGAAAGTAAGTGCAGTCTCATCACTGAGAAGGAAATGCAAAATATGACCACCGGTTAAGTAATAAGGTACAAATCAAGAGGCCTAAGAATAATAGTGATGGAGACATAATATGAATCTACAAGAGTTCATATTCACTGGTAGGTGGATTGCAAATTGGTATTACCACTTTGAGAATAATTTGGCATTATTCTATAAAGAACATTCATAGACTATGCTTGCTCTCAGCCAACAGGCTAAGAAGCGATGAACATTCATAGGCTATTATTGAACATTTTTTTTAAAATTCTGCTGTATAGCTCAGACTGCTTCTCGTACATATTAGGTGACATGTACTGTGAATAGTCACAGTGCGTCATTGTTGGTAATAGCTCATACTTGGGAAAAAAACCTCGAGTGTCCACCGTTGGAGAAAAGAGATATAAATTGTGATATGTTCATCAGAGATACCCTCTATGGCAGTGAAAGTGAGTGAACTATTCTGCTTGGGATAACATGAATGAAACAACATGGTATAAAAATAGTTCCAGAAGACTAAACATGTATGAAGAGAAAGTTATGTGAGACTCTGGAACTGGATTGACATGAGGTTGAGTTCCGGCTCCCCTGCTTACTAGATGTGTGTCCGTACTTAAGTCATTTATCCTCTCTGTGCCTCAGGTTTTTCATCTGTCAAATGATGGCTGTTTTGAGGATGAAATGATTTGATAGTATAAAGTACCTGTAAAAATGGTGCTCTAGAAATGTTAGCTCTTATTACTCAGATCTTTTGGTATCAGGCACTTTTCTCTTTACTATTTTCTTTTTATTGTTATTTTTAAATGATCCTTTTTCATTTTCTCTCTCCCAGTAGATCTAATATATGGTGGGGAATTGGAAAATATAAAGAAGAACTAAATAACTGAAATATAATTGCCAGTAAAGGCAATTCTCACTGTTGCTTCTGTTCTTTGCAAGATCCCAGGGTATGCTGGTATCTAGGCAGGACAACCCCATGCAAGTCTGTGTATGAATAAGTGAACTTAGACCCTATTATATCTATCACACAGAATTTTGCAAACTTGTACAGTTTGTTCAGGTATGAAATTCTCTAGTAAGAATTCATATGGAGAATGTTCAAAACTTGAATTAATTTTTCAGTTCCTTTAGGCTTTTGGCATGTGGGCAAAATGTTAATCTTCATGATTTATGCACACATGTTACAGAAAGGAATAGAAAGTTGTAGATAGCCACAAATGCAGAAAGATTTACTTACTCTGTTCTCAGACCTATTATTTCATTTTAGTGTGAAGTGAGAAGAGAAGTAGTTATCCATTATTTGTTCCCAGAAAGAAGTTGGGTAATCTAATTAATGATACTAAATAAGTTGAGGAAATAATATGAATTCTTATATACTCCCTCCTTTCCTCTTGATTCTGGCTGCTGTTGGTGCTGCTCTGGTGACTCTACAGAGTTCATATTCATTATCACTTTAGAGTTCTTATACATTGATTTGTGATAATATATGTGACTACAATAGAAATGCGATGTGAAGTGATTAGGCAAATTTTATAATAATATGGAGAATCTATAAAAGTGTTGGAGAATTATTAGAAGAAAAGTAATTAACAAATGAGGATCTGGCAGAGTCAGGTGATAAATAGATCCATAAGGCTCATGGCACGTCATACAGGAGGTCAAAAGAATATGATCTGATAAAGGATTAATAGAAGTCCTTGGGAAAATCTGTAAACACTATGAATATTTTTGCAACAGTGACCCTTCTTTATGATCATATGAAAAATTAGGTTTGAAATGAAGATTGTTTTCATTACAATTTTAATAGGAAGTTTTAATATAGTGAGACATACATAAAAGAATATATAAGATATAGAATAGCTCTTCCCCGGGGGTTAGAACATAGAGCATTGCCGAGCACCCCAGAGGCCTAAGTGCCTTTCTTAATCCTCTCGCTAACTTCTTAGGGTTAACTATTACCCTTTGTCCTGATCTTTTCCTCGCTGTGTTTTTTTTTTTTGTTTGTTTGTTTTTTTAGTTTTTATCATCTGTATATACCTCACCAAATAATATTTATTTTGGTCATTTTTAAAAATTTCATATGAATGCTGTCATTTATGTGTATTCCTTTGTGTCTTGCTTCTCTTGCTCACACATGTTTGTGATATTCATTCTTACTGTGAAGTAAGACTCTTAATTTTTCAGTCCTGTATGGTATTCCTGCAAAAATAAGGAAGTATATACAGTTGATTCTTGAACAATGTGGGGCTAGGGGTATGACTCCATGCAGTTGAAAATGTGCATATAACTTTTGACCAAAAACTTAGCTACTAGTAGCCTACTGTCGACTGGAAGACTTATGGATAACATAAGCTATTGGTTAACACATATTCTATAGGTTATATGTATTATATGCCATATTCTTACAATAAGGTAAGCTAGAGAAAAGACAGTGTTAAGAAAAATCATAAGGAGGGGCGCCTGGGTGGTGCAGTGGGTTAAAGCCTCTGCCTTCGGCTCAGGGCACGATCCCAGGGTGCTGGGATTGAGCCCCGCATCGGGCTCACTGCTCAGCAGGGAGCCTGCTTCCTCCTGTCTCTCTGCCTGCTTCTCTGTGATCTCCGTCTGTCAAAAAAATAAATAAAATCTTTAAAAAAAAAGAAAATCATAAGGAAAATAAAATACATTTACAGTACTGTACTGTATTTATTCGACACACAGGAGGGAGCTCCAAGAGCTACTGCGGCTGCCCCTGCTGTGGCAAGGGTGTGAACAGTAGGGGGCAGCCCGGGCTGCAGTAGCAAACAGGGTTCAAAATGAGCTTCATGTTCCAGCTCTGTGTCCCAGCGCCGACCCAGCCTGCAGTGTGCCACGCTTGTCGTCTGCAACTCTCTGAGCCCTGGGAGCCACCACTAGCCACCAGTAGAAGGAGCCTTCTGTTCCTTCCTTGTTGCCTCCACTCTTGGCTTCCTCCTTGTGGTCCTCCAGAAAGCTCACTCGTCAGATCTGACTCCTATAGCACCCAGGCTTCCCTTTCAGGAGTCATGGCCTCACTGCTAAACAGGCAGAAGCAGGTTAGCTGGAAGACAGAGCAGTTGGACCAGAGAGAGTGAGGGCTTGCAGCATGCTACTTAAGGGAACACAGCTACTCAACAGAACAGTTGGGCCCTTTTTTTGCCCAGCTCAGCCCTACTTTGTCCAGGATATCTCCATGGACATCCTCCAGGAATTTCTGAAGACTGTATCCACCGTGCATTGCCTCTGCATGTGCAGCACTCTGGCTCTCCTCCTTAATGTCCTTGCCTGCCCAGCTTTGCATAGAGACCAGCAGTGGCTCAGGCTTGGGCTATCTGTCCCCTGGGTCCTGCTTCTCACTCCCTGCTCCTTTGTGTGCTGGTATTGCCATATGTGTAAGGCTTCCTGGAGCAACAGTTCATTCAGTTTCTTTGTTTTCTTCATTTTCTTCATTCAGGATGTTTTTTGTCCTCCGGGCGATAGGCATTCCAGGTTGGGGGTTCAGTGGCTGGATCTCCGTTCTAATGGTGCTGAAGGCCAGCGTGGCTGTAGCTGTGTTCATGCTGCTGCTTACCCTGTTCTTCACTAGCATCACTCTCCTGGGAATTGGGATTCTCAGGCAGAGCCACTCTTTGCACTGCCACATAAATGCCAGCTTTCAGTAGGCCCGGCAAGAATTTGCTTCCCGTGTCTTCAATTTGGTGGTGCAAACTGTAGTTGCCAGTGCAGCTCTGGGGGCTCAAAAATGCCTTCCAGGTCTTGTGACCCCCTGACTGGGATGCCCTGGCTCTGCTACTGGAGGGAGCTGACTTAGCCCCCATCCCTGAGGTCTCTGGGACTTGTCGAGACATTACTACTTGATGTCTCCTCTCTAGTGCCCCCAATCCCGAAGCCATGACTGCTGAACCTGACTTAGGGTCTGGAGAGCCCACTGTGACCAGTCACTACTTCCCCACTGCCCCTCAGTTAGGTCACACTACTGCCACCTCTTATGCACTCCAGTTCAGCTTCCCTCAGCTGTGCCAAATCAATTGCTTTGGTTATTTAAATAAAAAGGAAGTAGAACTGGAACTCAAAATAAATAAATAAATAAATAAAGAAAGAAAGAAAGAAAGAAAGAAAGAAAGAAAGGCCAACATGTAGGTGGACCTGTAGTTTCAAACCCAGAGTTAAGGGTCAGCTGTATATTATTTTATACACCATTGATGCTTTATATTTCTTTTTTATTTTCTTTTCTCTTCTCCTTCTTTCCTTCCTTCCTTCCTTCCTTCCTTCCTTTTCTTTCTTCCCTTTCTTCCAAATTTTTATTTAATTATTTGACAGAGAGACAGCTAGAGAGGGAACACTAGCAGGGGGAGTGGGAGAGGGAGAAGGAGGCTTCTTGCCAAGCAGGGAGCCCGATGCAAGGCTTGATTCCAGGACCCTGGAACATTGACCTGAGCTGAAGGCAGACACTTAATGACTGACCCACACAGGTGCCCCTATGCTTTGTATTTCTTTCAAAAGCTTAAAAAATATTTTTGTTTTTATTCAACACACTTTGTGAGTGGCTATTATGTGCTTTTTTGTGCTTACTTGCTTTTGTTTTTAGCTGCATGTAACAACCAAATAAGCGTGGCTTAAATATGAGCTTATTACATCAGTGTACTTGATTTCATAAAATCCCAATTTCTGTGTCTCTAAAGCATCATGAAACATTTAAAAGGAAAATCCTAACCTGAGGGGAATATTTAGAACAAATTTGGCAAATGTCCTTATTAGAGAAAGTGCTTATACACATTGATAAGGTGCAATACATAAAACACAGTAGAAAATAGGAAAGGAAGGAAGGGACATTTGATAAATAAATATAAAAACTAATATACAGGAAAAATGTTAAACTTCACTGAGGTCTTAAACTTTAAACTAGAAAGTAGTTTCTTTGATGATACCTTTTTCTTTATCTGTGGGACACTGATTTTCAGGCAGTTCTCTTTTTCAAGAAGGTTCATTTAAGAATCTACAGAGTCAAAGTCAAGTTCTGGTCGTTTTTTATTTTGTGGCATTAGCAAGTCTTCTAATACAGTATGATTTACTATGTCATCAGAGAAAGACAGCATTAGAAAGTGTGCATGGCAAGGTAAAATTAAACACATGCTCACAATCAAATTAATGTATTTCATCTGTCTTCAACTAATAACAATCTGTCATGTTATCTATCTGAGTAGGGGCATAAACAGTTTATTTTGTGTTTGGAGTAACTTCCTGGAGGTAGTTAATGTGACAAGTAGTTTGTTTGAATTGAGTATAACCAGATCAACACTCTGGATGTTTCCTTGATACCCTAAAAATTACTGTGAAAATCTGTACAAGTGCTGTATTTGTATTTTGCTTTTACTTCTTCAAGTTAGCGACATATTTTACAGTCATTTCACAGAGAATATTATGTTTCTGCCATGAACTGAGGAGCAAAATATCCTTTTAATGCCTTCTTTCTGTTGATAGGGAATAGACATTCATAATGATTAGCATCATATAGCACTTTCCCTTTTTGTAAAAATGTACAATAATACATTCTGATTTTGATGAAAAAGTCATATTAATTACAGAATATGTTTTTATAGCATGTTAAAAATGAATATTTAGGAAAGTAGGAATATCGTAAAGTCTCAGGCCAAAAAAAAATACTATTGCAATGTTTTTCAGATTTTAAAAATCTTAAGATTTTCATCACTTAGTCTGATCAGTAGGTCAGATTATTACACATTTGACATGCCTAGTTTTTAAGCTATTTATTACATTTGTACTATAACTTTGAAGACTGTTCTGTTGATTATATCAGTAATCCTATAGGTAGATGCAGTGGGGTTCCTGAATAAGGATACCTGAATGCCAGTAAACAAGTAAGACTTAAGGAAGTAGTCATATACTTGGCTAATTAGTATTAGTGTATGTTTTAGATGTCAAAATATATACATATTTTAAGCCCACATAGATCAAATTTAGTGCATTATTAAGGGTATTTTACTTGTCATATTTGGGCTAATCCTGATGGATCATTTTTAAACATTATTTAATTTCACAATTGTACAGCTGCAAGTACTTTGTAAAGAACTTGAAGTGTTAAGGCAAAGAGTATCTTAATAATGCTGATGGGCTCAGTTTTATGATTTATTACTATTAATGAATACTTTTAAGGTACTAATAAGTAATAACCAGTATACATAGTTCACTTTTTTATAATGATGAGTATTTAAAGTTTTTATGTCTTTATTCTTTTAGCTAAGACTCTCAATAAAAGTTAGGGTGTTAAGTGATCATCTCCAAAGCAGATGTTCATTCTTCTTGGTAAGACACTAGGTAGATTTGGAATTAGGTGGCTCTGTTCTAATTCTGATGCTATTGATGACTAACCTTGGGACTTCGGTTAATTCACTCCAAGCCTTGTTTTTTTCAGATGAGAATTAGATGAATGCTTTACCTATTTTCCAGGAGTGTTATGAGGTCCCAAAGTATTTGCAAATTTTGAAACAGAGTTTAGATTGCTTCTCAAGTGTCCTGGAATGGTTTCTGTTTTTGCCCTTTCCCAATCTTTCTTCTTCATAATAGCCAGAGTAGTTTTATTGAAATGCAAGATCACATTGTGCCATTGGTTACCACTCTGTAAGGGCTTCACATTGTGAATTTGGGTTATATCCTCATGTTATACCTGCTACATGCCCCTACTCTTACTCATTATGCTTCTTGGTTTTTCTCAGTTGTACTTGGTCATTTTCCTCTGTTAGGTTTGTCCCCAGCTGTTCCAGCAACTGAAACATTTTTCTCCTCCAGTCTCCTCTTAGCCTGGTTGGCTTGTCCTTATCTTTTAGATCTCAGATCAAAGAGGTCTTCCATAGCTACTGCATAAAATTGGCATAATTACTATCTTGGTTCCTGTCACTCTCCATCTGCCCTCCCCCCCCCAAATTCAGATTATGAAAATTGTTTCATTGCCTTGTGTATTTATGTGTTTACTTGTTTATCAGTCTTTCTCCCTTGTTACTGTGAGATTAAGGCTAGTGTATTTTGTTCTTTATTGCTTTTACTTAGCACAGTACTTGACACATAATAGGTGTTTATATTTATTAAATAAATGAATCTTAAGGTATTGTTTTACCTCTTTCAAAGAAGTACATGATTTCTTTTTTTTTGGTAACCTATGATTTTTTTGACTACACAGTTAATCTGAGTCATCTTTAGGTTGATTAATGTGTAGGACTGTAACAACTTTTGGGAGGAAGAAGAATCAGCTGCATGTGTGTAAAACTTGCCATCTTTTATTTTTAAAGTTATATAGATAATGGGGATATGAATAAAACTAGTTATACAAGATGGCTGAACAGAAAAAAATGCCATATCCATGAAATCTGTAGGAGTGTACCCTTTTTTTTTTAATCATTTGTAATATTCTTTTGAATGGTCTGAGTTTAGAAACAAGGAGTTGTTATTGTATAGTGAATGGAAGGGCTTTGAATTCAACAGGGGAAGATTGAAGGTTTTTAATATATGTTACAAGGATTTCTTTTTCGTGCCGATGTTTTTGCTCAGGTGAGCTGGAATAGCTAAGGTAAGATGGGTGAAAAGTGCAGCTGTGGTGCAGTTGGTTGAGTGTCCAACTCTTGGTTTTGGCTCAGGTCGTGATCTTACAGCTGTGAGTTTGGGGTCTGTATTGCTTTGTGCTCAGCATGGAGTTGACTTCAGATTCTCCTTTCCCTCCAATTCACTCTCTCTCTCTCTCTCAAATAAATAAAATGTTAAAAAAAAAGTGGAGCTGTGCAGATGTTACCTGTGTGCATATGAATTCCTTAGCACCTAGTACAAGACCGTGATGCCTCAGCCCTGCTGATTTCACCAGCTCTTAGAAGCCAGCTTCTTCCAGATGCTTTTGCACATTTTCCTTTGTTAAAGAGTATACATCCTCTCTACCCCAAGGTTGTCTGACTGGTTTTTTCCTCATCTTTCAGTAGTTAGCTGAAGCATCATCTCTGTGAGATCTTTCCTGTCCCTTTAAGCAGTTCTAGAAATTTCCTTTCTCTGTTCTCCTATTATACCTTATCTTATATAGAATACTGTTGCTCTCTTGGTCTTAGAATTCCACTGTATACTTTTTTACATGTTTCTCTTCCTTCTTTAGCCTTCCTAGCACTTAGCACTTAGGTGGTGCGGGTAAATAGCTCACGAATAAATTAATGGATAGACAAACCACAATAACACTAGCTAATACTTACTGAGTATGTGGTTTTTACATATTTATTTTATCTATCATAGTAACATTATGAGGTAGGAACTGTTGTTGCCCCCCTTTTACAAATGAGAAAACTAAGATAAAGAGAGAATGATTTGTTCAAAAATTCACAAGTGGTAATAAAACAGGAAACCAAACCCAGGCAGTCTGGCTCTGGAGATTGCATTTTTACTTACCATGTTTTACTTCCTCTTCACATAAATAGGTATTCACATAAATTGTTGAATTATTGAAGAACCATAGTTTTTTTTCTTCATTTGCCTTATTATAAACGATTGAGAAGTACAGAAAAGTTATTTCTTATATGAAATTAATTCTCATATGTAATCTGTCATCACTCTATATCAATAAAATAGTAACAAAGATAATCTATTGGGCTATGAATAAATTTTTTGTAGTAACTATTTATGATGATATTTGATATGATGTGAATTTTATTAGAATCCTTTTTATTAAACATCATTTACTGTTACTCATAAAATCTGTCTCTGCATCCTTTATATAGGCCACTTTATCCTGGAAGTTATCCAGTGAATAAATTTTGAACCATCACATCAATTTATAGAGTTAGTGTTCCATTAGAATTAGCGCGGCCAAATGAAGGATGAAAGTGACAACTTTAGATTCAAAATTCTGATTTGTTGCTTCTAAATCAAAGTTATGAACCTCAATAAAATCAAAACAAAATAAGGTACATGATACTAAAATATTTATGGATGAAGTTATGTATAATATGTTTGAGTTTCTTAAAATAATCTGAGAGTGGGGCTATGAATAAAATAAGATTGGTCATGACTTGATAATTGTTGAAGAATCTTTCCTTGTATCTTCCAACAAAATGTAGTGACAAAGAATGCATTTTTGTTTTCATACAATTTTCCATGTATTACTTGAGCCATTGAATGGCAGGAGAAAGGACATTTCTCCAATATTTCATGTTTTATTTTTTTTCCCTAGTAAGTAAAAAATGCAAAAGAGGCTTCTCAATCTGTGATTGTTCAATGTAATTTTGTGACTATTTGAATATTGACATAACCACAATCAAAGAGAAAATTATAATGCTTAGATTTTTGTTATCTTGCTGATTATAACTTTCAGTTATCATTAGTTAATAACTCAAGACTCAGTGTATACTCAGGAAGAGGTTCATTGTTAACAAGAATGATGTAGACCAGGGGTCCTTGGGTGGCCCAGTCAGTAGAACCTCTGACTCTTGATCTCAGGGTCCTGGGTTCAATCCACAAGCTGGGGGTAGAGGTTGCATTAAAAAAGATAAAATCCTCAAAAAAAAAAAGTAAAAGAAAATCTTTGGGTGCCTTGGTGGCTCAGTGGGTTAGGCCTCTGCCTTCAGCCCAGGTCATGATCTCAGGGTGCTGGGATCGAGTCCCGCATCAGGCTCTCTGCTCAGCAGGGAGCCTGCTTCTCCCCCATCTCTCCCTGCCTACTTGTGATCTCTCTATGTCAAATACATAAATAAATAATCTAAATAAATAAAAAGATTAAAATAAAAAAAGAATGATGTAGACCTATATTTTGTTAGTCAGGTAATCTGTATTAGTTAAGGTAATGCTAGATGCTATAAAGAGACAATTCCTAAGGTTTCACCATCTCAGTACAATAGAAATTTATTTCTTCTTTATGTAAAGATCAAAACCAGGTAATGCTTATCATTATTGGCTCATCCCTCTTTCAGATACAAACTCCTTAGATCTTTATGGAACTGCCATTTTCAACAGATGGCTTCATGGGTTACCATGAAGCAGGAGAATAAGGACTACCACACCTGGAAGGTTTATTTATTAATTTTTAATTTTTAAAATTTTTATTTCTTATTTTTTAAAAGATTTTATTTATTTATTTGACAGAGATCACAAGTAGGCAGAGAGGCAGGCAGGGGGTGGGGGAAGCAGGCTCCCTGCTGAGCAGAGAGCCCGATGCGGTGCTCGATTCCAGGACCCTGAGATCATGACCTGAGCTGAAGGCAGAGGCTTAACCCACTGAGCCACCCAGGTGCCCCTATTTATTTATTTTTAAAATGAACTTTAATTAATTAATTTATTTATATTTTACTTATTTTATTTTATTTATTTGAATAAATTTTATTTGTTTGTTTGTATGTTTGAAAGCACAGAGGGAGAGTGAGGGAGAAGTAGACTCCCTGTTGAGCAGGGAGTTCATGCGGGGCTCAATCCGATGATCGATCCTCTATCCGAGGACCCTGAGATCATGACCCGAGCCAAAGGCAGATGCTTAATCGACGAAGCTACGCAGGCACCCACACCTGGAAGGTTTATTTGGGTCAGGCCTAGTAGTGATGTGTGTCACTTCTTCATTACATTGATCAGAAGTTAGTGTTATGGCCATACCAAACTGCAAGCCAAGCTGAGAAATGCACTGTAGGTTGATGAACAGCTATCAGCTCTCACTGTCTTCTTAGTTGTTTATCTATTTTACTCTTCTTTATGTTAAGAACAGGGAAGGATCTTAGATTTTACCTTACTTGCAAGCTAACAAGTTAGCCTACTGCCACTGTGGCCACAGGCAAAAGGCCTGAGATCCTGGGTCAGAGATAAAGGACTTTGTTACTCATACCACAGCAAGCAAGCAAGCAAGGTCAGCCCTGTTTGCACTGGTTCTCCTTGTTCCTAAGTTTCACTAGGGCAGTGTGAGAGGGCCTATGTAGATGATATGCATGCAGTGGTTTTTATCACAGCCGAGGAACCCCGAGCTTAGGAAACCTGAATCTTTTATGATGGGTTACAAGTAAACCTCAGAACTTTGCTCTGGAGGGGGGTACTGTCTTTATTAAACCAGACAGTGGACAAACTTAAGCTTTATCCATGAGGAAGGCACTATCTCTAGGCTGCTTGATGTAAAAACATCTTTGAAAGGATAGTCTAAAATAAAAGCTGTTGTTTAAAAATTTTACTCGTCCCAATTTTAATTTTTAAAAATTGATGTAACAAGGGCACCCAGGTGGCTCAGTTGGTTGAGCATTTGATTCTTGATTTTGGCTCAGGTTATGATCTCAGGGTCATGGGATTGAGGGTGTTGGGCTGTACTACGGAGTCTGCTTGAGATTCTCTTTCTCTCCTTCTGCCTCTGCCCCTCCACTTGCTTGTCCACCTGCTTATGAAATAAATAAATATAACTCTTTCAAAAAAGTATGTATCAAATTTTAGTGTATTTTTATGATTTATGTACTTATATCTATAATGTTTATAAAATAGGACTTTTATTAAATACACAATTTTGTACTCTACTTTTAAATTTAACATCCTATACTCTTGTTTATTTCACTTAAAGAGTCTTTTTTCTTCACCTTTATTAGGATATAATTAATGTGTAACATGGTATAAACTTAAGCTATACAACATGTTTATTTGATACACTTATATACTGCATAAATGATTATCACCATGGCATTAGCTGACACCTCCATCACCTCACATAATTACCATTTTATTTTTAGTGGTGGTAACATTTGAGATTTGCTTTCTTAACAGTGTAATGCTGTATATTAGAATCCCAGAACTTATTCATCTTTTAACTGGAAATTTGTACCCTTTGACCAATATCTTCCCATTTTCCCGAGCCCTTAGTTGCTAGCAACCACCATTTTTCTATTTTTCTGAGGTCAGCTTTTTTAGATTCCACATATAAGTTATATCATATAGTATTTGTCTTTCTCTGTCTTATTTCACTTAGCATAATGCCCACAGGTTTCATCCATGCTTTTGCAGATGGTAAGATTCTCTTCTTTCTCATGGCTGAATAATATTCCATTGTGTATGTGTATGTATGTGTGTGTATATATTTATACCACATCCTTTTTTTTTTTTTTTTGTTAGTTGGGGCAGGGACAGAGAGAGAGGGAGAGAAAGAATCTTAAGCAGGCTCCACATCCAGCCTGGAGCCTGACATGGGACTTGATCTCACAACTGTGAGATCATGATTTGAGCTGAAATCAAGAGTTGGATGCTTAACCAACTCAGCCATCCTGGCGAGTGAACATGGGAATGCAGATATCTTTTCAAGATCCTATTTTCATTCCCTTTGGTTATATACCCAGAAGTGGGATTTTTTTGCGGAACTTCCATACTCCGTGCTACTTTACATTTCTACCAACAGTGCATAAGGGTTCCCTTTTCTACATTCTTGCCAGCACTTGTCGTCTCTTGTCTCTTTGATGATAGCTATTCTGGCAGATGTGGTGTATCTCATTGTGATTTTAATTTTTATTTCCCGGATGTTTAGTGATGTTGAGTATCTTTTTGTGTACCTGTTAGCCATTTGTATGTCTTCTTTGGAAAAATATCTATACAGTTTCTCTGCCCGTTTTATAATTGGAATGTTTGTTTTTTCACTATTGAGTTGTATGAATTCTTCATATTTTGGATATTAATTCCTTACCAGATATATGACTTGCAAATATTTTCTCCCATTTTGTAAGTTGCCTTTTCATTTTGTTTGATGGTTTCCTTTGCTGTGGAGAAGTTTAATTTGATGTAGTCTCCCATTTGTTTATGTTTTATTTTGTTGTGTTTACTTTTTGTGTCAAACCCAAAAAATCATTACCAAAACTTCAGTTAATAGTCTTTAAATCTATGATTTTTAATGGCCAGAGAGTATATTGCATTATGTGGTTGTGTCATAATTTAACTCTGTATCTCTTTTGGGACATTAATCTTTCTTCTGATATTTTTTTTTGTGCTACAAATAACTGTGTGGTGAAGATCTTAATTTATAATTGTTACTTTTCTATACCCCTGATTTTTTCTTCAAGATAAACTCTTCCAAGTTGTGCTTTGTGGTTATGGAGTATAAATGTTTTAAAGTTCAGCACAGATTTCCAAGTTGCTTTTCAAAAAGCTAGTAGTACCATCCTTCATCAACTGTGGGTGTTCTCATGTTGTTTTGGGTTTTTGTTTTTTGTTTTGTTTTTAGTTTTGCCATTTGAAAGGTAGATCTCAGTTCTCTGTTTTTTCTTTCACTTGCTTTTCTTTGCATACTGATTGAACAATGCCTTCACAGGTTTATGTGAAACATTCTTAAAAAGGCCTTTAAGGTAGGCTAACATTCTGTCAAACATAATTATTAGTTACCTTACTGAGAAAATACCACTTCTCACTGGATTGTTAGTATTCCATGAAACCCTGACATATGCTTTTGTTGGTGTCTCTTTATTGCTGTAAGTCTAAATTATAAAATATGAAATATTGTAAATTGTATTTTAAAAATACATTAAAAATTGTAAGGTTGTTCTTTCTAATAGCTTTCTAAGTTTTGTCAAAATTAAGGTTGTTAACCAAAATTAGGCTTCTCATACGACTTCTATTTCTTGTGATTTTAGGAACACGACAGATAGTATCTTAACAACGTTTTTTCCCCTTTTCCATTTTAATATACAGGTCAGGATGAATGAGCCAAGTTTTTTTTTTTTTTTTTTGCATAGTTGGTTTTGACAATAAAAAATTTGGATTTTCTTGTCTGTCTAATGTAGACTTAGAATTTTTCATCTTTGTGCTTTTTGTCCTCGCTTATGTTAGCTACACAAGAAAGCCTAGGACATTGATATCATTGGTTTATCTTTTGCATTCTTATCCTATACAGCTCTGACCTCCCATTTGTAGGCCCTAGTTTCGAACCTTTTTTAATTTCTGAGATGCTTCCACATCAATAAAATTCCTGTATTTTTAATATCTTCCTTGAACAAAAGTTTTAAACTTCTACCGTATAATGTACGTACGTACTTGTCTTTTCTGTTGGAATAGTCTGTCTCCTGTGAGGATGATGCTGTCTTCTCCTGAAGCTCTTTTTTTTTCTCTTAGATTTTATTTTATTATTATTATTATTTTATTTTTTAATTTTTTGAGTAAACTCTACCCCAACTTGGGGCTTGAACTCAGGGCCCTGCAATCAAGAGTCACATGGTCTCAGGGTCTACTAGCTAAGCCAGCCAAGCACCCCTCCTGAAGCTCTTTCAAATGTTAATTTTCCCCTGTTGTATCTACCATATCAGTCTGGCCTGAAGGTGGGATGTGACCTTGTTCCATGTTTCTCTTTCCAGACCTTTCTCCTTGTCTTCCCTAAAAATCCTTAGATTTGAATAATCATTTGAGCCAAATGATTATACCTCTCTCCATCTAGCTACTTTTATTTGTTGGCTTATCAGCCAACCCCTGCCTGAACTCTGAATTTCTCAGAGATTTCTCCTGGGTCACAGTCACTCCATTACTGTTGCTGTCACCATTCCTGGTAACTCCAGTGCCCACACAGAGTGTCCTTGCTCTCTCACGTTCCTTGAGTCCTTTACCTCTAGTCATCTTGTTCCCGACCTACACTAACACACTTACGACCTAGTTTGTATCAGTTTCTGCACCCTCCCTGTAATATCGATATTAATTTCATGTATCCCAGTCTATCCATTATCTCCTGTCTTTACAGCTCAGCTGCTTTTGCACCTCAACTCCAGTAATTTTTAGACTCACACAAAACTTTACCATCAGTTACCAATTATGTCTTAACAATTTTCAATTTCCTGAACCCTTCCTTACTCAACTTAGATTTCATGCTCCATTAGTATAATCACTTCCTTGCGTTTACTATCTTCAAGTTACCTGCCCTTTTTCTCAGTGTTGTACATGGTACAGTTTCTCTGCTTAATTACTTAAGTAATTTCTCTGCTTGAATGCAAACATTGATCTACTCAACACCTCTAGTGATGCAGCTGAGTGTGGTTAGAACAAAACTGTAACATACTGTGTCTCCTTTTAAATCCAGGTTAACTGTCTTCAAGTGATTTCTCTCAATCCCTCACATCCCATGTCAAATCCGTTAGCATTTCATATTTACTTTTTATTCCAAAAATCTATTGAGGATCTGCCCTACTTTTTACATCTCTACTGCTACTAAGTAAAGTATTGTCCAAACTATCATCTTCTTTTTCATCAATTTTAGATTTTTTTTCCTAAAAATAGAGGGAATTTTATAGCTTCACATAACTGAAAAACCCAATAACTATTTTATCTTCAGCTGTGGTGTGATCCAGGGACTCAAAAAATGCCATTAACTAGAGACAACTACTGATAACACCTTTGTGCATATCCTGCCAATATCAAAGCAACTGAAGAACAGAGACATTCTGTTGCACATACATGCAATTTCTTCTACCTCAAGCATACTACAACTCTGCTTAAACATGTGCTTAATAATTTCAAAGGATAACCACTTTATAGATCATTCATTCGTTTGGCTAACAAATACCTAAGGGCCTATTTTTTAGATATTTTTTATATTTTACACTGGTAAAATCCTTCCTTTCTTCACTTTTAAGATCATCCTGGAAATTATTATCTAGTGATAATACATACATGTGGTAACACTCTCATATATGTGATAACATTCTATCATATACGTGAAAACACTCACTGCTTTGATTTAATTTCCTTTATGTCCTTCAGTGAACCACACCATCTGCAACCCAGTCTCTTTTGGCTCTGCTTTCTTCCCTGATTTTTTTTTTTTCCTTAAGATTTTTACAGTAGCTTCCTCAGTGGCTTCTCTGCTTTACATTTGACTCTCTGTAGTTTATTCTCAGCAAAGCAATCCAAATTAACCTTTTAAAACACCAGATTACTTATTTTTTTGTGTGTTTTCTTCACAACCCCCCAGTAACTTCCCATCTTTTTTACAGTGCCCATGCACCCTGTGTGATCTGGTTCCTGGCTTTTTAAACCTCATTTCCACTGTTTCCCTTTTTTGCTAACTCATTTCAGGCACCCTGGCTGGCCTCCTGTTTTTCTCTTACTACTAAGCGTAATCTTCCTTTAGGGTCTTTGCACTTACAGTTGTCTCTGATTATGTAATTTTCCTGTTAGTCTCTTGCCTTTATCAAACTGTAAGCTCCTTGTATCTGCAGCACCCGGGACAGTGCCTGGCCAAATAGGCCCTCAAGTATTTGTTAACCAAATGAATGAATGATCTATAAAGTGGTTATCCTTTGAATTTATTAAGCACATGTTTAAGCAGGGTTGTAGTATGCTTGAGGTAGAAGAAATTGCACGTATGTGCAACAGAATGTCTCTGTCCTTCAGTTGCTTTGATATTGGCAGGATATGCACAAAAGTGTTATCAGTAGTTGTCTCTAATTAATGGCATTTTACATTTTACATTTCATTTTCATAGTTTTTCTGAATATTTGGGTAATGAATATGTATTACGATTATTAGGAAATTTTTATTCCATTTTCAAAAACAAAATATGAGAACTAGAAAGATGCTGTGGTTCACTGAAGGACATAAAGGCAATTAAAGCAGTGAGTGTTATCACATATATGATAGAATGTTATCACATGTATGAGAGTGTTACCACATGTATGTATTGTCACTGGATAATAATTTTAAGGATGATCTTAAAAGTGAAGAAAGGAAAGATTTTCCAGTGTCTCACTATAACTTTATCTTCAGAATTTACATTTCTGGATCATTTAGAATTAAGAATTCTAGTAACTGAGTCCTCTTAAACATTGCCAACTAAATTTTAACAGAGCAGAGGAAAACTTTGTGGTGAAGTTCTGGGAGGGCCTATTCTCTATCTGCTGTCTCCTTTGTCAGACTCTCAATTATAACTGTTCCAATTGCTGATGATCTTTTATGCTCATAAAGTATGGATGGTGGCTTTTTTAGGACCAGGATTGTATCTTTTCCATCTTTGGGTTCTTACTGCCTAACCTAGTGGTTGGTATATAATAGGTACTTAATAAGTGTTTGATGGATAAATGTTGTTTTCAATTGATCAGTGATAGTACTAGTTTCTCATCGGTATCTTTTTTTTTAAGATTTATTTATTTATTTTGGAGAGAGAGAGAGTGTGAACTAGGGGAGGGGCAGAGAGAGGGGGAGAGAATCTCAAGCAGACTCCCTGCTGAGCTTGGAGCCTGCCGTGGGGCTTGATCTCATGACCCTAAGATTATGACCTGAGCTGAAACCACGAGTTGGACACTCAGCTGACTGAGCCACCCAGGTGTCCCATCATGGTTATCTTTATTAGGGAAAACCTTTTGCTTGGGTAATAAATTCCCCAGTGCTATAGATAAGTGAATGTGGTAGTTAAGTTGTTGGTGGACAGGAAGAAAGAAGAAAGACAAGAAAGAAAAAATGGAACAATGATAGACTATTCCATTCAAAAAGATGAATACACACACATATTAAATGACAAACTATTTGTTTTTATTTTTAATTGGACAGTGATTTCATTGGTTAATTTTCTTAGTGACATGATTTGTTCTTACTCGTGTTGAATTAGGAAAGCATTTTAGCCTCAATATTATAATAAACTAAATGTATAAATGTCAGTGCTAATAGCTTAGTATTTTATTTTAGTCTTCTACAAATTGATGCCTGTGGTATCTGGATATTTTTTGGCTTGTTCTTGTAAATAAGGTCTCAGTGATGTTTAAGGAACAGCAACTTGTGTCCAGAAAAGAAAAACGCTCTATGTTATCCAAGCTAAGCAATATAAATGAGACTCAGAAATCCCCCACTAGATCAGAAATCTCCTAGAGAAAGATCTCTTGAGCCTGCAAACTAAAGACCTTCAATATAATTTTAAATAAAGCCTTTTATGTAGTATGAGATTTTAGTTGATAATCAATTGCCACTATTATGTAGGCTTAGTAGATTTGCAAATTTACAAGTTTTTACAAGTCAGTTGGGTCCCTTCCTCAGGAAATCAGTTCAAGTTTTTTTTTCCTATATTGACTCAAAGAGCCTAGTTGTCCTTAAATCCTGCAAATATATTTGCCTTATAATTTGAAGGCATTGAGTCAACACCCTTATAGGGTCTGTAGTGTTGTAAAAAGAGAAACTGTCCAATAAAGGATCACATTTGAAAAAATAGACTGTGCTGGATAAAACCGGTATTGGCCATGAGTACCGTGCTTTGCTTTAAAGCACCTATACCTATTCAAGGAAATATTCCCTTACTGAGTGCTTTCAAAATGTATACTTTAGGTTTGGAAAGCAACTGAGATGTATCTTTGTGAAATTAAACCATGGTTTCAAATTAAAGCATGCAACAAAATATTGCTACCTTTTGGCATAAAATTAATTCTGTATTTGTGTTAACACTAAAGTTTATAGAGATTGCAGAACTATTGTAATTATTAAAGCAATTAAATTGTTTCAAACTAAATATGCTTGGGTAAGTGCATCTTTCAGTTACAGTTGACCCTTGAACAACTTTGGGGTTTGGGGTGCCGATTCCCTGCATAGTCAAATCCATGTATAAATTTGGCTCCCTGAAACATAACCACATACAGCCTACTATTGCCTGGAAGATTTACTGATAGCATAAACAGTCAATTAATACATGTTTTGTTTGCTATGTGTATTATATACTATATTCTTAGAATAAAATAAGGCAGAGAAAAGAATGCTATTAAGAAAATCACAAGGAAGAGAAAATACTTTTACAGTACTGTACTGTAAAAATCCACATCTAAGTTCAAACCCACGATATTCAAGTGTCAACCATAATCATTATGTTTAAACATGTTATGCTAAGTAGATCTTTTTTGGGGTCTTATCAACGTGCCTGAAGCTGTAGGTAATAAGAATGATAGCTTTCATTTTTCAAGCACTTTTCATGTGCTGGTCATTGTGCATCATCCATGCATTCACTCCCAAATAACTCTACATAAGATAGGGGTGTGTGTGTGTGTGTGTGTGTGTGTGTGTGTATATATATGTGTATATATAATATATTACATGTATATATATACATGGTTAGTCTCAGTTTTTAGCTTTATAGACTCAAGTATAAAAAGGTTAAAGAAATTGCTCAAGGTGACGCAGCTAGTGTCTAATCTGGGAAATAATTTTGGAAAGTAAGTCAAATTTAAACATGTTAATGTATTGTTTGACTCTGATACTGAGTTTTATTCTCTGTTTTTGTTCACTTTTCTAGTTGATTTGGAACATATGCGAACAGTAAAACCTGAAAAACACTTACGGTTTTGCCAGGAAAATGGTTTTAGTAGCCACTTTGTCTCAGCAAAGACAGGAGACTCTGTAAGTAAAATAATGAATATTGAATATTATGAGCGATCTTTTTTTTAAAAATTTTTTTTAAATTTCTTTTCAGCGTAACAGAATTCATAGTTTTACACCACACCCAGTGCTCCATGCAATGCGTGCCCTCCACAATACCCACCACCAGGCTCCCCTAACCTTCCACCCCCCGCCCCTTCAAAACTCTCAGATTGTTTTTCAGAGTCCATAGTCTCTCATGGTTCATCTCCCCCACCAATTTCCCTCAACTCCCTTCTCCTCTCCATCTCCCCATGTCCTCCGTGTTATTTGTTATGCTCCACAAATAAGTGAAACCATATGATAATTGACTCTCTCTGCTTGACTTATTTCACTCAGCATAATCTCTTCCAGTCTCCTCCATGTTGCTACAAAAGTCGGGTATTCATCCTTTCTGATGGAGGCATAATACTCCATAGTGTATATGGACCACATCTTCCTTATCCATTCGTCCGTGGAAGGGCATCTTGGTTCTTTCCACAGTTTGGCGACCGTGGCCATTGCTGCTATAAACATTGGGGTACAGATGGCCCTTCTTTTCACTACATCTGTATCTTT
>PISX010006825.1:0-94069 GCA_004024625.1 Mellivora capensis
CACACACACACACACACAAAGAAACTTAAGGTACCATTTTCTTATCCTTTTCATTCAGATTTATACTTCATTACAAAGTTTCCCTCAGGATCATCTAAAACCTGGCTTCCATGCCTTTACTGTCTAGAAAAATGAATTAACTTCACCTTTAGTCCTGAACCTCTCTAGTGTAAGAATAGTTTGTTTATAGTTTATTCCTCAAAATCTTTGTTTCAGGGTGGGTCTACGCTTCTGAGAATTTTCTCTTGTTTAATTTTTGTTTTGTGAAGTAACTTAGAAAAGCCTAGACAGCTCTGAACTATAGTAATTTTCTACAGGATGTGTATAGTACCACCACTTTTTCTAGGAAGTTAGGATCAAAGGTTTCCAAACATCAGATTTTTCTTAATTACGCTGTCATTTTCATCATGGAAATGTAAATGAATGGTTATAACTCTTTTACTCCTTTAATTAAAATCAGAAAGCCTGTAGTTGAAAAGTTTGTCTTACTGGGAGTGACTGTAGTGATTTTTGTGACCTGTTTACTGTATTCACTGTTAATTCCTCAGCAGTGCGATTAGGTTATTTTTATTGTCATTTATGATATGATCCTAAACTCTTCCTAAGAAAAGCTATGTCCATAGGTCAGTCTGTTCCTTTTTTAATGGGATAAATTACTTGGTTCAGGCCCTCAGAGAATCATGTAGTAAGCTAGGAATATAAGAAGTTGCAATAAGGCAGATCCTTTTCTCCCCATCTGCTGCCCACAGTGAATCGGACCCTGGCTCCCGGCAGTGGCCTGAGTCTGACACGCTCTCCGGCTCCCAGTCCCCACAGTCTGTGGGAAGTGCGGCTGCAGATAGTGGCACCGAGTGCCTCTCCGATTCTGCCATGGACTTGCCTGATGTCACCCTCTCCCTTTGTGGGGGTCTCAGTGAGAACGGAGAGATTTCCAAAGGTATGTCAAGCAGTTATGCCTTGTCTTCACTGGAGAAAGCAGCCTGGTCATCACTTGATAGAAAATCTGCTGGTTAGCCACTCAGGATATTAAATTCTTTAACGACCTTGTGCAAGTAACAAGTACCTCCCTTTAATGTCAGATCTTCAGCCCCTCATTTAAGGTACCTCGCATGGGTTGACCTTAAAAATAAATGGCTTGGGTGAGTTGACTACCTTGGGAGGCGCTCATTTCACTTGAAGAGGGAGAATTCTCTCCCTGTTTACAAAGCGGCAAGGGTCAGCTCAGGCTGTGTCCATTTTCTCATCTGTGAAGTTGAAAAGTGTGTGGACGGGGGCCCAGCTGCCCTGGAAAGCACTGGGCCTGAGACATGAGAGTAGGGCCTGAAGCTGTGGAAAATTAACTGTCCGTTGAGGAAATAGTCTTTCTAGCAAAAAGTAGAAGGGGTTATTTTCTATCTTAGTCTTGAGACTTGGCCCTGGAAAGTACATTTGCTCCAGAGAAAGGAAGGACCTTTAGCAGACCCAATTCAGATGACTGGGGTAGGTCAAGCAGTCGTGTGTGTCTTTCCCAAGTTCTTTGGCCTCTCTGGCTTTACCTTCCTTTGTAACCTAAATTCTTCATATTTTCTCAGTTTGGCTCATGGCCCCTGATTGATTTTCCTCTAAGGAAAGATTTTCCTTCCAGAACTAGTATCATCTTTTGTCTTCTCTGCTCCTTGGAGCATCTGTAGTCCTGTGTTTGGCAGACTGGGTGCCCTGAGCATTACAGTTGTGCTTTGCTGAATCTTTCTCTTTTTGAAGGTCACAGGGTGCTCATTATGCCTCTTTCTTCTCCATCTCTTAACTCTTGTTTATTTTATTATTTGCAAGAAATTAAGAGTCTGTTATGGCCAGTAATTCTTAGTCCCCATAAGCCTTCACTTTAAAAATTATAGGTCGGGGGTGGAATAGAAAATACACAATTATACAGACTATAGAATTTACATTTTTATAAAAATCTGGGTAACTTAGGTAGAATTTGTTATTGGAGGAGGCAGAAATGGCAAGTAAAAGTAATTAATACACATATCACCAGGAGGAACAATCCTGGTGAGAAATTCTCTGTTAGCTTAAATCTACTAGAGTGTGGGTTTAGGAACAGCACACAAATTCATGCAGAATCCTCATTCATTTCTCAAGAACTTGGGATTCATTCCTTGATAGACCCTAAACCAAATTCTGGTGTGTTTTTAAATTTTTTTTCCTCCAAGCAATTGTAAAATGTTTTGTTTTTCTAATGTAACATGCACTTAATACTGTAAGATTCCCATGAATATTCCCTAGTTTCACAGTTGCTTGCCAGTAAAGTTTGTTGTCTGTGCTAAGAATGAAACTGCAGTTTTTATTATTTCTAGAATGTGTGTGCACACACGTGTATCTCTGTGTCTTCCTTTCTCTTGCCACATCTGTAATTTATTTTCCTAAAAGTCTCTGTCGTATCCTTCCTGTGTTTTTTTTTGTTGTTGTGGTGGTGGTTTTTTTGTTTTTTGTTTTTGTTTTTGAGCGAGAGTAGTTGTGGAAGAGGGGAAGGGTAGAAAAAGGAAGTGTTCTTTCTTGTGCTGGATTAAAAAAGTGATATTTTGGGGCACCTGGGTGGCTCAGTGGGTTAAGCCTCTGCCTTCAGCTCCCGTCATGATCCCAGGGTTCTGGGGTCGAGTCCCGCATCGGGCTCTCTGCTCAGCGGGGAGCCTGCTTCTCTCTCTCCTGTCTGCCCGCCTCTCTGCCTACTTCTGCCTACTTGTGATTTCTCTCTCTGTCAAATAAATAAATAAATAATCTTAAAAAAAAAAAAGTTTAAAAAAGTGATATTTTGCTTTTGACGAATGTAAAAAAGTTTTTTTTTTTTTTAAAGGACTCATTTTATGCTACAGTTCCTTCAGTGTAGAGTATTGTGATAATCTCATTTAGGAATTTATGTAATCTCTAACCAAAGGGTCATTACTATTTTACATTGCAGAAAAATTCATGGAGCATATAATTACTTATCACGAATTTGCAGAAAATCCTGGGCTTATAGACAATCCTAACCTTGTAATACGGATCTATAACCGGTAAATACTCCTGCTTTTGTAATTATTAAATAGTCTTGCAGAGTTTTTTTTTTCTTCAAAGTGCTCTTTTTAACCTTTATAGTTTTCTTGCCATAAAATGTGCTATTTCCTGTAAATGAACTAGTGGGCAGTGATTTTGAAGTGAAAGAGAAGCCTCAGCCTTATTTTTCAGTGAAGCATCAACATGTTATTGTCTTAGGTATTTAACTGCATCTCTGCTCAGAGAAGTTTGGCTTGAAGCAAAGGTCGTTCATGTGACCAGAAATTTAGCTGATCATCTCACTGAAAAGAATAAGGAATTTTATGTTGTTTCTGTGCCCATCCTCTTTTCTCTCTCCTTTCCTCTCTTCCCCTTCCTATACTCTCGCTCTTTCCCTTCTCTGTGTAATGGTTTTGCACAATTTTTATTTCACGCAGTTATTATAACTGGGCTTTGGCTGCTCCCATGATCCTTAGCTTGCAAGTATTCCAGAAGAGTCTGCCAAAGGTGAGATGATCCATTTCTTTTCATTTTTAAAAGTATCTACAGCATATGATATTTAGAAACATCCATATGTGCACATTTCTAAGCTGGGTATTATGGTCAAAGTTTTGTTTAAAATTAATTTAATATTTGAGAAGATCCAAAGAGTTCTGTGTGCCCACCCATATTATCTCGTGCCCAAAATATAGGAAATTTGCTGGGCTGCCATATCCTTGTCATTTTTATTAGATATTTATACTGGTTTATGACTGGGTATAAAAGTTGGGAGATTTTTTTAATTATTAGCTAACTATAGAATGAATGAAAAAAATTCCTCGTTAATATGGAAAGAAGCAACAAGAAGAGGGTGGTGTGGCCACCAGAAGTGTGGCATCAGTGTGATTGGGTCAAATTGTGGCTAATAAGCCTTTTATGTAGAACCTGAAGGTTCTAAATCTGTGTATCAGCCTAGTTGGTTCTCAAAACTCATAAAGAACATGTTTTCCAAGGGTAGAGAAATGAGAGCAGCCCTCCTGACAGCCCCCCCCAACCTCTTCTCTATAACCAGACCACCCAGCCTCCTACCACAGAGCTGTGCCACCACAAAAAAGAACTATCTGCCTTTCACTGGTGTTAGAGACTCTAGAGTACTTGGGGAGGTGTGGAGAATGTTGTTCACATTCCATAATAAAGCACCATCCCACAGGCTGATGGTAGAAAGTAGTTGATCTTTATGACAGACAGATGGCTAGACTGACCCAAGTTGATTGTTTCAGGCCACAGTCGAGTCCTGGGTCAAAGATAAGATGCCAAAGAAGTCTGGTCGCTGGTGGTTTTGGCGTAAGAGAGAAAGCATGACCAAACAGGTAACTGACCTGGAAGAGGTAGTTTTTTCCACGGGCTAAAAAGAAGTGAATCTTTGATTTGTTCAAAAAACCTTTTTGCCACACACAAAGTCAATTTGGGCTATTCTCTTACAATATTAATAGTCCCTATTTTTGAACAGTGAGGTGTGGAGGTGCTGTGCTTCATGCTTTATTTTGCCTTTCATCTTCACTGCAGCCCAACGGTATAGATGTTTAAGCTCCCACTGTACAGGTAAAGAAACGGGTGCAAAGAGGTGAAGTCGCTTGACCAAGTGCACGGAACTGGTGAGGGATGGAGCTAGGATTTGACCATGAGTCCAGCCCCAAAGCCTGTGCTCTTTCCGCTCTGCTCACTACATCACCTTCCAGACAGAAGCAAGAGCTTGTTTCCCTCCCAAGGAGGAGACGGCAGTGGCCGTCGTAGCAGTAACTTCTGTTCTGTAGTACTCGTGTCCCTGGCGCAGATGTAATGAGTATAGGCCAGTTGTATTCTGTGACTTGAAATAGTGCCCTTTTGAAATTTTCACTTGTGGCTTTGTAGTAACAGCTTTTTGCATAGCAGCATATGACTTCTGTCTCAGATTTCTTTCCTTTGGCACAAGTAGAAAAAGGCTGTTTCTTAAGCATTTTTAAGTTGTGGATTCAGAAAACCATTTTGTTCATTCCTGGAGAGGGCTGCTGGTAAGTTTTTACCTGTCAGTCACTGGGAGGGGAAAATTGCACATTGCTATTATTATCTTGTTTTAGCTGCCAGAGGCCAAGGAAGGGAAATCCGACGCGCCACCAACCAGTGACCTGGCATCGAGCACAAAGGAGCCAGCCAGTGGCAGGTGGGGTGCTCTGTCCTTCCTCTGGGCTCATAGCCCTTGGGCTGTGTAGCCATTATAATCAAATTGACTTTGACAGTTTTGTTTAATATTTAGTCAGAAATGTCTTTCTCTAATGGACAGTCATGACAGTAAGTGGCTTATTGGTGTTGCTCAGGTAGCAGATGATAACTTATGCTTTTCTGAAAAAAAAAAAAATTATCAGCTCAGAGGAGTAAATATACTCAGCACTGCTTTTTAAAATGTCTTGCTCTGTTCCTGGAGCTGTGGAATCAGATGCCTGTGAAATGGAGGCCTCTGGGAAGGGGATCTTGAGTAGTCTTTAAGATGTGCTGTCTCTGGTCCCTGCTCCCTGGCTTCCTATTAGGTGCAAAAGGGAGATGCTGAGAATTTCAAGATGCACCTGGCCAGCTCAGTTGGTAGAACATGCAACTCTTGATCTCAGGGTCATGAGTTCTAGTCCCCCTACCCCACCTTTGGGTTGGGTATAGAGATTACTTAAAATTTTTTTTAAAAAATTCCAAAATTGGTGTGGGTCCATTTCATTTCTTAGAAGTAGCACCCCTCTAGATATTTGGGTCGCTGGCCCTGAAGGATGCCACGACATACCCTATTCTCATTCTTGTTGTTGTTATACTTCCCCAAACAGATTTTTCTCCCGCTCCAACTCCTTAATTCAGGGGTTGGTCTAAGCCCGAGCATTCATTTTCTTGTTCTTTGACCACTTTTGTTAAAGGGGTTATAGCAAATCTATCTTAATAGCTTTTAAAATCTGTGTAAGCAATTATATTTTCTACAGTTTGCATCTTTTGAAACGTCTGTTATCTTTTCAGTAAAGTTCAGTAGACCTAGTAGCATTCAACGGTCATAGCAGAAAATAATCAGTCATGGCCAGACTGTAACTGCTGGCTAGTCATAAGAGTGAGGAGGAGGATGGCCTTCTCACTTCATGATAGGAATACTCAGGAAACAGGGAACAGCTCTTCTCATCCCTAGAATGGATTTAGGATTTCTTCATCCTAAATGAAACGCTCTTCTCAGTGAAGTGCCCTGCTGCTTCTTAAGTAACTGGATTGCTGTTGAATAGGCCGGCTGAGGATGACTCATCGAGCGATGAGGGGTCACAGGAGCTTGAAGAGTCCATCAAGGTGGACCCAGTTCCCACAGAGCCCCCAAGTCATGGCAGCACAACCTCATATAAGAAATCTCTTCGACTCTCTTCAGATCAGATTGTGAGTCATGTGTGATCCGTGTGGATCCAGTCAGTTTATTTTAGTAACTGTTTAATTAACCATGCTTCCTCTTCTGTCCACACGCTCCCCAGCCCTGCACACTGGACATGGTGTGTGCTCATGTAAACGCTCACACACAGTAGGACAGCATCTCCCTCCCCTGGGGACCACCTGGGGCACCTGGGACATGGCCTCTTCTACCACCCTAGATGTCCCAGTTGAATCTCTGGCAATGAGCCAAGGGATCTGTATTTTCAACCTGTTTCCCAGATGAATCTTGCCCAGTCAGCCCGTCACTGGGCCATACACTGTCTTTTAGGAGCCACAACAGCAGAGAAATGCCATTTTCTTATTTAGATGCAGTTTCCTCTTTCCTGTTTGTTTCCCACTCCTTTCCCCCTGTTTTCAGTTTGAAATGGTCTTGCTATGTCCCAGGAATGTCAGGTATGGAGGAAGAGCAAAGACGTTTGGTTTCTTGGGGAAATCAGAAAAATATAGCTTAGAATTCCAGAACATCATTCAGGCAGTGGCTCCTTCAGCCTCTTCTTAGCAAGCTCTCCATGCTGTGCTGGGCAGGGTGCATGCCTGTGCGACAGAAACCATCCTGCCTTGAGCTGAGGCCCTGAAACACTGGTGGTGGTGATGTAAATATTCAGACTCTGTTGTAGACTCTGTTTTCACCTGGTTTTTTCCCTTTTATTACAATAATCGTATTCATGTACTTCTTTCCATTCCTTACACATCCCCCTGTACACGTGTACACACATACACACACACTCATATATTTAGGGATTAGGATCCTTTCTTCACTTAACATTATATTTTAGCAATCTCTCAATGACTATATAGTATTGGAAACTGATTTTTAATTGTTGTACGCCATCAAAGTGATATCCCACTTATTTTATAAATTATCTATGATTTTCCTTATTCTCTTACTTTTTATAAAAGGCAAAACTGAAGCTCCAAGATGGCCCAAATGATGTTGTGTTTAGTATTACAACCCAGTATCAAGGTACCTGCCGCTGTGCGGGAACCATTTACCTGTGGAACTGGAATGACAAGGTCATCATTTCTGATATTGATGGAACGATAACCAAGTAAGCACGACCATGGTAGGCAGTAGCAGTCAAGGCGCGGGCTGCTGTGCAGTAGTGGGTAGATCAGGGGGATCCCTCCTTGGCCACTATCAGGAGTTTTTAAAACTCTGCACTGAGACTTGCATGCTGAGGTTACATGTGGTCACACAAGATCACATGTGGTCACACGTAGTCACACACAGTCATTCTGTGGATGGTGAAGATGAATGGAGTCATACAAATTAACATTGAAGATAACTTTTGGAAAGATTTAGTTATTTGGTCTCCAAGTTCTGGCATTAAATTTTTAAAAAATAAGAAGGTGTTGCAATTAAGGAGGAAGAAAAGAGGATATGTGGTTGTAAATTATCTCTGAAAATGAACATCTGGCTTCTACTTTTAGAAGTTCCTTGGTGGGTGGGTGTACATGCAGGGGACTGCCTTGCTGTTGCACAAGCCATGACAAAGTTGCACGTATAGATTAGATTGTCCCTGGACCCTGCCTCTACCCAGTGGTTTTTAGCAGCTGGCATTGTAGTAGGAAAACACTTGGCTTAATGTGCTTTGTTTCTGATACCTTTTCCTATTTCTCCCTTCTCAGGTCTGATGCCTTGGGGCAGATTCTTCCACAGCTGGGTAAAGACTGGACTCATCAGGGTATAGCAAAGCTCTACCATTCCATCAATGAGTAGGTATCCCTTCTCCCATGTCCACGTGCTCATGTAGCCTCACACAAAGCAAAGCATCAGCCACCGTTTCTGGAACATGAGCTGTGTGCTAGCCATTGTGTCACATGTCTCAGCTGTCTTCTCTATACCGCATAATGCTGGGAGTTGCAGGCACTACCTGTATCTGTAGTTCTAGCTATCCTGTGGTGGGGGGTGCTTTACTTTAATTTAACAGGAGAACCAGTTTTCATTTTTGGTTTATTAGTTGGGTTTTTTTGAAATCTGATTTCACTGAGTAGGTAATGTGTGCATGCACGAGGGAAACCTTTCACCCATGTGGTCCTTTCTGTTGGAGCAACAGAGGAAACAGTGCTGTGGCCTTTGTGGACCATAGTGCGTATGAGTTAAGTTGATTTGAAGACTCAGTGTCTTAAGCATTAGTTGAGAATGCCGTAATAGGGAAATTGTGAGTATGTCTATTACCCAGGTGTGATTTTGTTCCTTGTCTTACAGAGTGCTTTGCATTTTGTAAATTGTCTTTATAAATAAGATCCTTTGCATTTTTTGTTTATGGCAGGTAATTTAAAGATAGTCCAAGATTTTTGTTCTGTATTCTGATTCTCATGGACTAGATGCTAAAGATACATCAGTCTTACAAATTTAGTAGATGCCTAGTTACATATACCTCCATTTTCCCCTATGGTGTTTTCCATGGAAAATTGAGATCCTTATAATGCTAACTGCTTTCCTTATTAAATTCAAGAATTTTATTTTCACAATAAATGAAAGGAACTGTATTTGAATCTTTTAAAAGAATAGTGCTGCTTCGGGGTGCCTGGGTGGCTCAGTCAGTTAAGCATCTGCCTTTGGCTCAGGTTATGATCTCTTGGGACCGAACCCTGCTTCAGACTTCCTACTTACTAGTTGGGAGTCTGCTGCCTCTCTCACTCTGCTCCTCTTCCTGCTTTTTAATGCACTCATGCTCTCTGTCTCTTTCTCAAATAAATAAATCTTTAAAAAATAAAATGTCAAAAAAAAAAAATAGTGCTTTTTTTTTTTTTTAAAACTTTGCTCAAAGAATGTTTCTAAACAGGACATATTCTCTTTCAGGAATGGCTACAAGTTTCTGTACTGCTCCGCTCGTGCCATTGGCATGGCTGACATGACCCGTGGCTACCTGCACTGGGTCAATGACAAGGGCACAATCTTACCTCGGGGCCCTCTGATGTTATCCCCCAGCAGCTTGTTCTCAGCCTTCCACAGGTACCTCTCCTACGTAGGCTTGCATGCCCACCCACACCAGGGGAAGGGGTCTGATTGGTGGGGAGATTGGAAGTCAAACTCACTGTAAGGGTTTGTATCTCATTCCAAGCTTCTGCATCTCTTGGTTCTTGGGCTTCCCCAGAGCATTTTAACTCTGAGCTCACCCAGTCCATATCAAACACTGTCCAAAAGAGGCAAGCTATCAAGTTTTCTCCTTCCCTAAACCCCATCACTCAGAAGGTCAGTCTTTCTTGACTAGAACAGAAGGAGAAAGAGAGATGCCGGTTACAAAAGATTTTCAGAAATGATTGTGAGCACTGAAGTCTTTTCAGGACCATACAACAGGGAAAACAACATTTCAAATTTGGTCATTGTATTGGGGTTTTTTGTTTGTTTTTGCCTAGGGAAGTGATAGAAAAGAAGCCAGAGAAGTTCAAAATTGAGTGTCTAAATGATATCAAGAATCTGTTTGTCCCATCTAAGCAGCCCTTCTATGCTGCCTTTGGAAACCGGCCAAATGTAAGTGTCTCCTCTGGGCTACACATTCTGGTGTTTTCAGAGGGGTATTTTTTAGGGTACAGCCCCATCATGATTCTCAAACCAATTGTGTAAGCAAAATGGATGTTATGCTGAATAGGTTTTCGTTTTCTCTATTCTTAATTTCTGTTTTGTAGCTGGACATCTGCCCTGGAGTTTTGATGTATGAGAAAGGGCATTTTGCCATTGTTTCTGTGGCTTTGCTTCCATCTCCTTAGGTAGTTCTGACTCGTGTTCTAAGTGGTTCTAAGCTGTGCTCTTGGATCCCCACCCCCAGAGAGTGCTCAGCCTTCCCTAATGCTTCTCAGCCTCTCCGCATAGTCGGCCCTCCGGTTCCAGGCTGCAGAGGGTGTTGCTTTCTGGCCTCTGGCAGGCAGCGGGGCCCCACCTGCTTCTGGGCCCGGGCCTCTGCTCCGCACCCAGTGTTCTAACTGTAGTGCCCTTGGCTTTGGCTCTGCTCTACAGTTTGGGTTTGCCCAGAGCTCACCTTCCGCAGCAGAGCTGCACTGTGCAAGCTCCACACGTTTGCTGTACACCGTCTCCTGCTTGTGCATTTTTTCTGGCTCACGAGGAACCAGAGAAGTATCTCTCCATGTCTTTTCTTATAATCACGCTATTTAATGTTTTCTTGTCCAGGATGTCTATGCTTACACACAAGTGGGAGTTCCAGACTGCAGAATATTCACCGTGAACCCCAAGGGCGAATTAATACAAGAAAGGACCAAAGGAAACAAATCTTCGTAAGTATGTTCCTGTTTCCCAGCCCACTGTCCATAGCCAGGGGTGAACCTGGGGACAGAATCTGAGGATCAGCCCCGCCCGCCCCCCCGAAATAGCAGAACTATACCTGCCTTTTGGAGGCTTTCCTCTTTGCCTGGGTGTTTTTGCCTCTGTAATAGCATCTGAACCAGGATCACTTATGATCCTAGACTTCAAAGAGGGCCATGCCCCGGGAGGGGTTGGATGCCTTGCACTGAGGCCTCTTAGTAACTGACTTCACAGCACATAGTCCTGGGCTCTGACGTCACTTAAGGGTGACAGTTTGTGTGTTCTTTCCCAACCCTTTCTAGGTATCACAGACTGAGCGAGCTCGTGGAGCATGTTTTCCCGCTTCTCAACAAGGAACAGAACTCTGCCTTTCCCTGCCCAGAGTTCAGCTCCTTCTGCTACTGGCGAGACCCTATCCCCCAAGTGGACCTAGATGACCTGGCGTGAAGTGGCACCTCCCAGGGAGGTCCTTAGGCATTTGCCCCACAGCAAGGGAAGGTGACCAGCACTTCTGGACAGAGGCCACTGGGCTACCCTCCAAGCCACAGGTGCAGGACAAGACACGTGTTGACAGCTGGACACCAGCAGGCACCAGGAGAGCTCCTGGAGCTGGAACTGTTGTCTTCCTTTTCCTTCCCAGGCCTGGCAGGGTTGCCGCTCAGAGCCCTGAGCAGGCAGGCAGGCAAGGAGCTTGGACCTGTGGTGGGAGGCCTAGGCTCCTATTACTGGTCGTCCTCACACATATGCTGTGTCAAGTGTGTGCTGGTGCTCCTTTAACTGAATAATTTAAAAGGAAGAACAAAGCTAAACAAAAGGGGACCAAAACATGTATAAAGTAAAGTGTTCTAATTTCCACTGGGAAGTTGAGAGTGTTTCTCTCTAAAACCAGGGCTTTCTTTAGGGGATCAGGGTCCACTAAGCTGCTACAGGGTCCAGTTAGTAATGTTGGTTTAAACCACCTGTGCACATTTCTTCCATGGGCTCTTCCTTCTCTGCCACCATGAAATAGGATGTCTGCTTGGTGGACTGCTCCAGGCAGGGGCCAGGGCCACTGACCCCAGCCCCACAGATACGGGCTTCTGGGGACAAAAAGCCCCTTAGATCATTGCCTTCTCAAATGTGGCTAGCCTATCGGTGTTGTCTTGGACCCAGTCAGGACAGAAAGGTCTTGCTGGATGTGCTTGGTGCCTGTAGGAAGAGGACTAATGGTGGGAGTTGATTGGACAATAAGCAACAGCTCTGTTTTCAGGGAGGCCTTAGAAATGCAGATAGACATTCGTGTGGGGTCCTGGAAGAGTCCTTCTGCCTTCAGCTTAGTCTCCCAGCCTGGTTGTAATGAGGCAGGGTGGTCTGAGCAGACAGCTCCAGGGGAGGGTCTGCCCCATGAGCCCCTCCAGAACTGAGAGCCTGGGTGTTGACGGTAACCTCAGTGTTAGAATCCAGAGGACTGTCAGAGAGGAGGCCTCCATGCGTGCACGGGCCTCGGCTGGCAGGGAAGCACTCAGCCAGGCGCCACAGCAGAGGACGGGAGCTGCGGATCCAGGTGCCCGCTGGGGGTGGCTTCCGTGCCCACCTCTGCTGGTCTGGGACTTGTGCTACGGTGCTCTCCTCACTCTCCTCATTTTAGTTTGCCCCGCCCAAGTAATACTGACCTAAGATGGAGAAATGGGGTGGTTATTTTTCTAGATTGGAGAGTTGGAAGTCCCTTTAGTTTGGCCATTTCTCCATGCGCTTTTGTATGTGGAGACCATGGTAGAGCTCCCCGAACACAGCTCTGTGGCAGAACACGGGGGCGCATGCTCCCAGAGGAGGACCAATGCGTGCTGCTTCCGCCCTTCAGTAGTGCAAGGACTAAATGTTTAAAGAGTTTATTTATGTACAGTAGGTTAGGCAAACTCGGTTATGTTTCTAGGAAATTTTGCCCAGTTAGTGACTTAAAATCCGAGCAGCGGTGCAGCTGGTGGGCTCCGAGACGCTGCCAGTGTATCCTCTTCATATTCGTTTTCCAGGAAGAACATGAGCTTTCTGCGCTGAACCTGAGCTTACTAGGGCTTCTCTGCACACATACGGTACAGGAAATCTTAACCTTCTATAGTCCTCTTTAGGTTGTCTTTTAAAGAGTTTTTTGATTAGACTATTCCTTTTCCTCGATAAGCTCTTGTCTGTGGACACACGGGCCTTCTGTAGGTCTGACCCAGGGGCCTAGGTCTCCCAACCCTGTGCTGAGGGGGGCGGCCCCTCTGTCCCCATGTCCGTAAACACTAGACTTTGTTGTTTTGTTGCTGCAGATTGATCCAGTGGGTACATTTGCTAATTAACGTGAATCTTTTTCCTTATTTAAAGGAGTCCCTCTTGCTGAAAGTAGATGATTACTATCACTATAGTGTTAATGAAAGTATTAAGTTTGTGCTAAAACCCATTGCCATTTGCTACAAATGACATTTGTTCTTTCTGTGAAAGAGAGTTACCCTCGAGTGTGTTTGTACACAGACCCTTCCAATGGTGAGTTAATGAAGAAGCATTACCCTGTGCTGCTTTCGGTGATGGGCGGGATCATGGGGTGATTGCAAACAGATTGGGCTTTTCGAAGTCATTCTCTCGGTTGTTCCACTGGTGAAATGGCCTTGGCCCCTTTCCCTCTCTCCAGTTCAACCTGACTTGAGTATTTGCCTTGCTCCCCACGTGCTGAAGCTTCTCTGGCTGTGGTGTTGACATCTGCGTCTCTGGCAGGCGTGAGGAAGTACGCGTGTGGGCCCGGAGCATGCACACTTAGCCGCCGTGTGTGAGGACTGTTTGCTGTGCTCAAAACCATCTGCATAGTTTTCAACTGGAAAAATAAAAAACTTATAGTGTGATGTCTGTCCTAAAATGAAAGCTGCTAACGGTCACAGGGAGAACAGCTGAGGAACGACAGCTAGCTAAATGACCAGAAAGTGCCTGTGCCCATAGGAGCACATGTGGCCCTTAGGGACGATGTTCTTGAAGGTGCAGGCAAGACCTTTAAAAAGAAGTAGAAAGTAAGTGCTTTCTCCTTTTGCTAGTTGGTGAAAACAAACTTTTCCAGGGAATTTTAGCATCTTTTGTAAGTATCCTATTTACCCTGGGAAGTCTTGTTTTCCTGTTTGAGAATATGCTGTGTTTAATGAAACCGGTTAAAAATTGAGTTTTTGTTTAAGTGCTCTTTCCAGGTGAAAACTACTTTTTTGGTTTGTTTTGAAGGTGGAGAGGGAGGGGGAAGCTTTGTTGTTTTAATTTAATTATTACATTTAGTCTATGATGAAGTATTTGATTATTAGCAATGCCACTAATAAGTTTTAAGTTGTCAGAAATTAATTGTAAACATCAGTACAGTACTCTCAGTCATGGCAAAGACAGTTATCCTAAGATAAATGGCTCATATTTTGGTGCAGTGTTTGATGTTCAAAACAAGATGTTACAACAATAAACAAACATAAACTGAATGCATTTGACTCCTTCCTTCAGAAGACATTTAAACCATATTCTCTGTACTCCTGCCAGAAATTGATATTTTCCATAAATTAGCATTTTGATCTCTGTTGACACTAAAATTCATCTACAGAAAGGACCTCTTTTTGGTGCTTATTTTTATAAAACCTGACTCCAAAAGTGAGGCTACACTCCCAGGAACCAACCTCTCTTGCTTTGTAGGTTCTGCCAGAGAATGATTCATTCATACATATGTAATTCCTGGTGTGTTCTCCCTGGCGTCCTCTAGGCTGGGCTCCCCCACCAGCCCTCAGCCCGTCAGGGGTCCCCCAAGAGGCCTGCTCAGAGCCTTTGCCACCCCACCTTTCATGAAACCCTCCCTCCAAGTGAGTACCACTTAGCAGTTCTGATGTTCTCACCAGCCTAGGAGGGTCAAAGTGATCTTGAATCAAAAACCACACCCCACATACTACTTAATGAGTGTCTTCTTATTCCCTCAGATTGCTGGGCTCTACCAGATGCAGCATGTGCTGGACAGGTATCCCAAAGCCCTCCTTGAGAGCCTACTTTCAAGTACAAGAAAGCTTGTCCTGTTCTGCTGCTCCGCCTTGACATGAACACAGGGTGAGGGGACCCGGGGGTCTTTGGGGTGTACGTAGGGAACAGAAAGGAAGTTGATTGTAAAGGAGCCAGCTCCCAGTGCTTGGGGGTGGAGCAGCAAGGGCTCATACCTGTAGCTCCTTAGAATGGAGCCTGCCTTTTCCCTTCCCTTGATAGGACAGTGTAAGGGAAGAATGAAACATGTTTAGAAAGTGGGTGCAGATACATGTGAAGGCATGTTGTAGATGTGCAAGTGTGCATTGGTTCTGTCCCTCTGATCACAGACACTCAAACCACTTGTGAGAAACCGCAGGAAAGATGATAGGGTCACCAAGAAAGCTCGATTAACACGCTGTTGTGGAAATAATTGCAGAAGGAGCCCTGATGTAGCTGTCATTCTATTTTATCTTGAAGTAAACACAGGAGCTGCTGTAATTAGACTTCGTTTACCTTGCCAATCTTGGATACACAGAGCTGAAATTCATCTTTTTCAGTAAGTGAGGGTGCATTGAGAGAGGAGGACCACGCTTCACTCAGTGCTCTAGAGAACCAACCATGGAGCAGAAAGAGCAGTCACTGGCTCCCTTCTGTCTGGCCCCTGCCTTTCTGGCTGTTGAACATTTGTCCCCTTTGGTGCTAAGGTCTTTACAGGGGGTGTGAGGGAAAGAGGGCAAAAGTAGGTCCATGTGCCAACTGGGTTTTCCTGAAAATGCTCCACTGCATTGGGGTTTTTCCCATGAGTTATTTCTAGGACAGACAGACTCTGACAGCCACCTTTAGCCAATTCCCCAGCTGTAGAAATGGGGAAAGAGAATGCCTCCCTCCCCCCACCATCAACTCCTGGACAGAGATCGAGATTTTAAAGTTCTAAAACCACAAACTGGCAGTTCTTGGTCACTTCTCCCTACCTGGGGTAAGGGAATGAGGAAGAAGGCTCCTGTCTGACATGTCCAGTGGCCACCCTGTTACCGCATTTGCGAGCAGTCCTGGAAACTCACAGCATTTTTTGTAGCATAAGAGTATCCAGTGGCTTGATCTCAGGCCCAGGAGACTTGTTTCTCTGATCCGAATCTTTCCCTAGGGCGCTAGGGGACTTTTTTCCCCAGAGGCACTTGATCGGCCAACAGATTTTACCAGCCTGTTGAGCAGGGACCACCTGAAGCTAAGGTCTTGTGTCCTAGAGGTTTCTGTGGCTGCTGATAAAGGAGCAACATGCCTGGGCTTCCCTGGAACAGAACGTACTCTCCATGGGAAGATTCCTGCTTTTCTCCGATGATCTCAGCTTTCAGTGTGTGATCAGTTTTATGTTGGGCCTGTTGTTGCCTGGGAACCTGAGAATCCTTAAAGCCACATCTGCTGTGAGCTGTGCAGCGAGTGAGCTCCTCAGCTCAGGCAGCTGCTGATTAGATGTGAATTTGAAGCATTCCCCTGGAGGAGCCCCTCTTTAGCTTCAGGCATCACAGACATCCTTGACCTCCAAGCCCATCTGTTTTGTTTTGTTTTTTTTACAAACAAAAAAACCAAGTGTGTAACTTGCATAGTGAGGGGTAACAATTACACAGTCGAGATTGATTTCTTCAAGCTTTCTTTCTACAGCCATTTTTTAAAAAGTCAATTACCTTTCTGCTGTTTGCTTTTTAGCAACACCTCTCAATCCATATGGTACCAGACTTCAATAATTTACAGTGGTTTTACATCTTTATTGACACTCCCTGTCTTTGCACTTCACATGTACAGGTCATTCAAGGAGCCCCCCAGGCTGCTCAGTCTCCCGGGCTAGCCCGCACCACGGCCCCCAGTCTCTGTGACAGCACATGTGGCTTTAGCATTTCAGTGTTTAACCTTCTCTCCTGCAGGCTCTAGGAATAAAGAATGTGGCCACCAGCCCGGCCTTGCCAGCCACATCCCCTCCACCCTGTAGCCCAGCAGCTCTCCCCTCCTGCCAGCAGGTCACACTCCGCAGTAGGCACCTGACTGGTCCCGTGAGCAGAGCTCCTGCCGATGCGGTGCCAGAGCCGGTGGCTGAGGGATAGGAGGGACCCCGCTTCTCAGGTAGCCGGGCAGAACAGGAGGCCGGGGCCAGGCACATGTGTCCTTGCCACCCACCAGGGATGCTCAAGTGTGTGGCCTTGGCAGCCCTGTCGGGCCTGGATGTTGGGGAAGGTGTTGGGATGTTTGCAGGAAACTAGACCAGTGCTCCATACATACAACAGAAACTGCATATATTAAGGCTTCCCAGTTCTTAATGACTATCTTTCCCCAGCCACCCTAGAGGTGAGAAAGGAAAGGATATAAGAAGACCCCACTAAACGTGGAGTACATTTCGTCAAAGTCCGTGTGAGCCAACCGGCCCCCAGTCACCACGATGTTGACACCGTCTCCTGCCTTCAAGTGCACGATGAGGTGGAACGCCCCAGGGCCCCCACAAGTATGCAGAGCTCCCTGGGGCCGGTGGTATTCCAGGAATTCCCTCTTGTAGCCGGCTGTATGCAGCTGGGCCACACTGGCATTGGAGACCGACAGGACAGCTTCCACATACGCATCCCTCTCCGGCGTGAGGGTGGCTGTGATCAGGTAGCGTCCATCATACGGAGCTGTGAAGATGCCTGGGAGGAGGAAGGTAGATGCTCATGGGACACATCACAGCACCTTTGGCACAGGTTATCAGTTAACCCAGATTTGGGAAACTAACCATCTGTCCAGGACTGTCTCAGGAGAACAACTGGGAGAGTTGGTCACCCAACCCATAGAGGTAAGGTGGCCCTTTTCTATTTGCAGCTGCCCTACACCCACCAAGCAACAGACCCCGTTAGCTAGCACTGCTCTTTGCAATAAACCCAGTCCTCATTGGTGAGACCCCATCTTCTGCTGTAACATCCAGAAGACAAATTCTACAAAACCCCCAGCATGTGGTACAATCACCGTATCTCCCTTCCACCCAGAGCAGCCCTCAGAAGAACTTGCCCCTGCAGCCATGCAGCGTGCGTGGAGACAACTACCCAGCCTTGCTGGGAGAGAGCTCAGACCCTCTAATGTTCCCAGCAGCAAGATACACCAGCCTTCATTGTGCTGTGTATGTAGCACAGGCGTGAAGACACAAGGCCAAGGCCCAGCTTGGGGCCGGCTCCCCGCCCCTCCCACCCAAGGTGTAGTGGAGCAGCAGCAGCCACCCAGGTTCTGGTTGCCATTTGGGAGTTTTCTCCAGGATGGAAAGCTCCCCATGACCCACTTAGAATAAGCCTCACAACTTGTGTGCTGGGCCCAAAATCTACAAAATGGTTGAGTTGCCTCCTGAGGAGAGGGGCCCAAAAAGAACCCACAAAGCTTGTGGGAGAGACCACAGCCAGCTCTCATGCAGAAGAGCCAGGCTGCCTGTCTTGGACCAGTATACAGGTGGCATCCACTTATGGCCAGATATAAGCCAGGTTCTGGGCCTGGGGAAGCAGTGCTCAGAGGTATGGAGACAGCCTAAGGAAGAGGAGATGGATTTGTAGATGTACCATTTGCAAAGCGGCAACTGGCCCCAAACCCAGAAGAGCCCATCCACAACGCAGGAGCAGCCACTTCCCTTGGGCTGGGGCGGGGGGGTGGGGGGGGTGCTGGACATGGACCCTGACCACAGGCCAAGAGTGACAGAACAGAGGGCCGCTCCGGAGCTGAGAAGGAACCTCAGGGGCTGCCCTGAAAAAAGAACACATGCCAGGCCACCCTGCTGTCTTCCCAGCTTGTAAGGGTGAGTTCTCTGGCATTCCACAGTCTTTCTGAGGGGCACCTGGACCCTGAAAACAGACCTGGTCCCAGCACTCTGAGCCCATGACCTCTTCCCTCGCTTAGAGACTGCCTGTGCTGAATCCACACTCAGGATTCCCCAGAACTTCTTTTAATGAGGAACTGCTCAACAAGAAGATACAGTTCTGGGCTGGGCATCCTGGAATGTGCCAGAAATGAAGCCACTGTGGACAAGCTGTCCCCACCACCAAGGCAGCATGGAGTGAGGGCCCCAGGAGGAGGCTGTACTTGCATGGAAAGTAAAGGTCTCTGGAAGCTAAGATATGTCTCACACCCCAGCTTACCTTTGCATCTCAAGAGTAGGTCAAAAATAGAGTCCTGGGGCCCCTGGGTGGCTCAGTCGATTACCTGTCTGCCTATGGCTCAGGGTCTGTCATGATCTTAGGGTCCTGGGATGGAGCCATGCATCGGGCTCCCCCTGCTCAATGGGGAGTCTGCTTCTCCCTCTGCTCCTCTCCTCATGCTCGCTTGCTCACTCTCAGAAATATTTTTTAAAAAGAAGCAGCAGCAGAGTCCTAAGCTTGACTTCAGTTGGCCTAGAGGACATCGAGTTCCATTTTTCCAAGTTTTGCAGGTAATTTTTATGCTCAGTAAAACTTAAGAACCACTGTGGGATTTGTTAGTAGCCATGGAGGGCAGACAGGAGGGAGAAGGCTAAAAACTCTGCCATGAAGGAACCCCGTTACATCTTGTCTCCTCGTAACCTCCCTGAACTCCCACCTGCCATCATGTAGCTCCTCAGGGAAGACATGTGGGGGCCCCTCAGCACGCTGGCGCTTGATGGGCTCAGAGACTGGCTTCTCAGAGTCTGTGCCCTATTCAGGAAAGGCCGCCTGGCTGCTTGGGCCCTCAGCACCTGCCTCGGGTTTCTGCCCTGACCTGCCCCGGGGACACCCAGGCACCTCCCTCCAGGCTGCCATGGGCTTGGCAGGGAAGTGGGGCCCTGATAGGCTGGCCTTTCGGGAAAGGTCTGACTCCAGTCCCCGGGGACAAAGATGGACAGAAACCCAGGCTCAGGTGTGGTGGAAAGGAATCTGAGGTGCCCTCAGTCTTCACTGTCCTCAGGGGCTAGGGACAACACAGGTGCCGCAGGCAGAATCCCAGCCCAGAGCAGGAGTGGTTCTGTTCCCGAGGCAGGAGACCCCACAAACATGGTCTGGCCCCTTTTGGATGGAATGCTGTCCCCTTTTTTGGCTCTGGTCATAATCAGCTTCTGAAGGGGATAGGGCAGGGGATTGGTCTCCCATCTGCCCTGTCTCAGGGTATGAGAACAACAGATACTGAAAAGAGCCTCCCAATGGCATGGAGGGACAGCGGGAAGGGGCCGGGGCACAGCGACTGGTGGGCAGAGCCCCACAGCCTCCACAAACAAGTGGCACAACGGTTCCTGTGGCATGGGCCAAGGGCTGGTATGCTGATCTCATGACTAAAAGACGTTACTGCACGCCCGCCCTGCAGCCTGTGAGCTGGAAATGTCTTTGTGAAATCACACAAAGCCGGGAAAAGCACCACGGGCCAGCTGGTCCCTCACGTGCCCGCAGCTGCTCAGTGTGGCGCGCCCCCGCCCAGGACCCAGGGAAGCAGACCGGACAGGGGGCGCTGTCGATGGGAGACCGCACGCAGTCTCCGAGCTTACCGGTGTCGGGGTTGTACACATCGCCATCGTTAACCAGCACTTTGTTAAAGAGGACGACGCCCCCGTCGCTGGGGAAAGGCTTCTGGGTGAGCCCCGCAGAGAAAGACACCAGAGAAGGCACTGGAACCCCTGGAGCCGAGAGACGTGGAGCGTGTACAGGGGTCAGAGATCAGGGCCTGGGTCGCTGAGGCCTATGCGCAGGCCGGTCAGGCAGCCTCTCTGTACTCTTTTGCCTTAAGGTGGTAGAGCACCGTGGGACAAGTGCTCACACACAAGGGCCAGCCCAGTCCTGGTCAGGCCGGTAGCCAGGCCTGCTGAGCAGTGGGACACGCACAGGCTGGGGGTGGTCCTGTGAGGCCACAGGCATGTGTGTGCATCGGGGGCTCAGGGCAGGCATGGAGTGGGGCACTGGGAAGCTGGGCACGGCCACACCAGGCACAGACCCAGCCAGGGAGCCTCCTGGCCAACTCCACGAGCTAATGGTTGATGTCTGAGGGAAAGTCCTCAGGCCTGACTCTGCCCCTCTCTGAGGGCTCAGTCCAGTCAGCAGTGGTACCCGCCTAGCTGGCAGACTCCGACTTCCACCCACATTATCAGCCCAGAGGGAGGAGGTAGGACAGGAGGGAGAGGGGCAGAGGCGGCCCCGGTCTCCCAGCAGACGTACCTGGGGAGGCTGCCGGCGGGGAGTTGGGGTATCCTGGAAAACAAAATAGGGTCGAATGTCAAACAGTAGCCCCACTTTTTCTCCCTGCTCTTCATGCTATTTTTTTAAATAGGCCTAGAACTAGGCCCCCACTCCAAGCTGCCTTCCCAGGAGCAGAGGCACAGTCGTGTCCCCACTGTGCCTTCTTCCTCACTAGCCCACTTTTCCCTGAGCAGAGAAGAGCCCTGAGGGCAAGCTGGCTGGGGGAGAAGGGACGAGGACACTGGACTGGGTCTTTCCTGCGTGCATGCGTGGGTGGGCGGGTGGGCAATGGACGTGCGATGGGCAAACGGTGTCATAGACTATGACCAGCTGTAAGGCATGGCGCAAACAGGAGGAACACTGTCCTCTCGGGAGAGGCACAGGCGCCTGGGGGAGAGCTGTGAGGGCTGCAGCTTGGGGAGGCTGAGCAGAAACGAAGCACCCGTGGCTTCTCGTGTTCCCAGCACGGGCCCCTCCTGCCTGGAGGCCGTGGCCCCTCAGGGGCCCTGGGGGCACGAGAGCCTCCCTGCTGGGGTCAGCCTGCTCGGGTTTGCTCTGTCCACGCAGCACCCTACTTCCCTGTGCAGGCCCCGAGCCTCTGTTCCCCCACCTGTAGAACGGGCTGGCCGAGGACAGCTACTGCAGAGCCGGCACCTGATTCTGTCCCTGGCATGCAGCAAGAGTCCCACCCAGGCTTGCTCCCTTTTTCTCCTCCCTCCTGCCTTGCCCCAACATTGTCCCCCCACCACAGCTCACAAATAGCCCTTCCTGGCCACGCACTGAACAAGGCTTTTCTCCTCCAACCTCTAAGCTCCTACTATTTACCCTGCTTTTTGCCTGTGAAGGAGCTGAGTCTTACAGGGGTGACAAAGCTGCCCCAGGCCCCAAAGCCTGGGGTCACGTCCCTGAGATCTGAGCCTGAACCTTCTGGCCCACCCACCCCAAAGGGCAGCATTCTTCACTGCTGTGCAGGCTCCCAGGCCACACTGGGAGTCCCAGGTACGTTTCCTACCAGAAGTGGGATGTGGTGTTTCCTGCACTATCCTTGGGGCTGCCCGGCCTCTGGGGTTTCAATCAGCATGAACTCATCCCTCAGCACCACTAAAGAGCTTTTTGGAACTTGCACCCGGAAGGACCCTGCAGCAGACCCCCTAAGGCTCAGGCTGAGCCTCCATATATTCTCACAACACTCAACCTCCCCTACCCCCAGACTCAGATGTGCCAGCCACGGGGGACTTACCTGGTGCTCCCGCGAAGCCTTCGGTGCTGGGGATGGGCCGCTGCCCTGTCTGGCCATCCACTCCTTGGGGCAGGCCCCTCCCTGACACGCCCATCCTCCCCGGAGGCCCGGCCTCCCCAGTCTCCATGATGACCCCTGTGGAGCCGGGCAAGAAGGGCAGCCCTGTCCAGCCTGGCCATGCTGGTGCGGGCAGCGGCTGTGGGGGTTTCTTGGGCAGGACGGGCTGCTGGCCCATGTGTGGCCGTTTTCTGGGGTCCTCAGGAAGCGGGGGAGCACTCGGTGTCGGCAGGGTAGTCGGCTCGGGACGAGAGGCCTCCGTGGGGGCCTCCACCAGAGCTGGGTGGGAGGGCTTTCCAGGCACCTGCGGGGCCTTTCCTCTGGACGGGGGTGCTTCAGAGGGCTCCTCCGCTGAGCATTTGGAAAGTGGAGAGAAATAGGGTTAAAAACCTCAGACTTGACTGCTCAGCCCAGGCCCCTCCATGAGACCCTACAGGCTCAGGTCCCCGGGCAGGTATGTGGTTGGCGGCTGTGCCTGCAGCAGCAACAGCATCGTGGGCACTGGCCTGGTGAGCCCAGAGCAGCCTCCCCAGCGTGGGGACAGCGCGCCTCACAGCTTCAGAAGATGAGCCCCAGGTCAAGCTGCCCTCAGGTCATCCAGAAGCTGGTGAGATCAGCGGGGACCATGGCCCAAGGGGTAGGGGGGGATTTTCAGCATTTCTACACAATGGCTGCACTCCGCAAAACAGTACCACTCTTAGCCTCAGCACCAAAACTTGAAACTTCGGATTTCTCCGCACGATGATACCACAGGTGTGCCACGAATTACTGAACAGGACCCGCTGCCCCCAACCACCTTATGTTTCCTTGGTCACAAGCCGAGGCCCTGCTGAATGCAGCTGCCACCATGACCCCAGCAGGCGTCAGGGAGCTGGAGGTTCCTCTGCAGCAGGCACAGGCCCCAAAGGAGCAGAAACATCCCACGCCTCTCGCCACAGTCTTAAGATCACCAACCGAGGGAATTTCCACGGGAGGAACCTGCTGATTCACATTTCCCTGCCCTCGTGGGATGGCGCTGTGACACACCAGGAAGCTGCCTCCCCTTCCTCCTATGAATACATTCCTGGAACCAGGCAGGCTTCCAGGAAGGCTTCCTGAGGGCCCACAAGGCAGCTAAAAATAACCGGGACTGGCAGATACAGGCCTCAAAACCAAACCCCTCCCTCCTCTGCAGTCAGTATGGTGTTGGCAGTGCCCAGGTCCCGAAACTATATGATGAAGTCCAGGCAAATTCAGTGATTGCATTTTGACCCACTGTCTCGTTTCCAAACTCACTAAGGCAACTACAGCGATCAAACACGTGCTCCCCTTCCACCAAAGAGCCATGAAGCTCACACACGCCCAGCCCCAAAGGGACTGACCAGGGCTCCATGAGAGAATTACGCCCTATGGAGAACGCTTCACCACTTTCTCAGTCATCCGAAGGGTAATACAGAGCTAACATTTAAATGCAAGAGAAGAGAATTCATATCATTCAATGCAACAGCATCAGGCCTCAATTCTCTTCAAAACCATCGCTGAGAAGCGTTGGGTTAGAAACTGTGGTAGAGGGACTGCCGACATGGGGACATCAGCGACAATGGAGGACAGGAGATAACAGTTTGGAAACACACAGTCTGCCCATTCATTTAGGAGGCTCCCAACCCTCTTTCCCTTCTCAGTTCCCAGGACACTTATTTATAGCTTAGGTTGGAGAAAGGGAGAATCTTCAAACTGACCCCATAATGAAGCCCACCAGCATGAAATCTTATCCAGTGCCTCACCTTCAAATGTGAACCATGGTCAAGATCACACGGTATGCAAGGAGAACCTCCAAAAAGAAACAGACTAAAACAAGTCATCCAACTAAAGAAAAAGAACTCTGAAGAGATACGCAATGCAAGAAAAGAAAGATGTAAAACTCTCAAAAAAACAAAAACAAAACCAAAAACAACACCAAAGACACCATCAGCAATGCAAGTATAGAGTGGTATAAAAAGGCATAATCAGAATCAGGAAGAGCCTTTGCTAATAAAAGTATGCTTGCCAAAATAAGCAAATTCAATGAAAGAGTTTGGTAAATAAAATCAAGGAAATCTTTCAGAAGGTAGAACAGGAAGATGAAATGATAGACAACAGGAAGGGCACCATAAGAAAATTAGTCCAGAAATCTTCCGAGAAAAAAATCAGAAAAACGGACATAGGATGGACGATGAGGTGGTAAGGTGAGAAACATCAAATACACACACACACACACACACACACACACAATTTGATTCCAGCACAATTATTAAATAAAAGACCTAAACCAAGACATATTCAGAACACTGAGGAAAAGGGAGCATCCCATAAGCTTTCAGGGGGGAAAAAAATGTAAAAAGTGATTTTAAATCCAAAAAGCATCATCAGGCTTCTCAACAACAGAAACTAGAAGACAAGAGAACAATGTCTTCAAATTTTGAGGGCATAATTGCTGATCTTGAATTCTCTACCCAACCAAAATATCCATCAATTATGATTCAAGAAATATTTTCAGACATGAAATATTTAAAAAAAAATATCAGGCCTCTTAAAACGCTTAGAAAACATGCTCCACTGAAACAAGTAAACCATGAAAAAGAGCAAACAGCCCAAGACAGGAGAGGTTCAAGAAATTTCTAGGATGGTAGTAAAGGAAGTTTCAAACTGAAAGCCCATTAGCAAGTCCAGAGAATAAGCTGTCCAGATGGAATCAGGGAGAGAGAGAACTCCAGAGGGGAGGTCATGAATTTAAAAAAATAAAATAAAATAAAAATGGAACCAACAAATGATCTGCTACCTTATATGGAATAGAAAATTATGCTGAGAGGATACCCTAGGGTAAGAAGAATCCAAAGTAGATACATAAAATCTAGCAAATAATAATATAACACTGCTACTAATTCAAAGAAGAGCAAAACAATATGCAACAATCATATTCAGCTATATTGAACTATTTAGCTCATAACAGCATAAATATCTACTACTGATTAGTGGTAAATTCTAGTGGGAGTTGGGGGGGGCAGGGAAGCAGGAGAGAGATGAGTGAGCCTAATACATAAACTAATGCCTATAGCTGATACTTGCTATGTAATGTCTAAATACGATATATATAATATCTATATAGAGATATTTAAAATTAATAAGTCAATTTAGAAATATAGAGGTAAATATCAGGGGGAGATAGCCAAAAGAGTTGCATGTGGCTGCCTCTGGGGAGCTAAAAGTTCCAGGGACAGGTGGGGACAGGGGATGGTTTCCTTATAAGCCTTTCAGTACGAATTTATTTATTTTTATAAAACGTAACTGAAGAAGACACTGTCCGAGGGCCTGTCTCTACCCTTGCCTTCCAGTGCAAGTGCGCCTGCCTGCACTCTGCATCTGTCCTCTCTTCTCTCCTCCTCACGCCGTGCCCGCCCCCTTCAGAGCCCTGCCTCCCAGCTGGCCTCCCTTCCCTTCTGGTGCTGCCTCATCCACCTCACTCCTCAGGCCTCTTTCCTTCCCCACCCCCCACCTAGGGCTCCTGTCCTGTAGTCCAAGTGTATGTGTCTCCAACCAAAATTTAAAAGTAAACACTTTCCCTCAGTCCTCAGTGGATGGCGGTCAGCAAAGTACAAGCCCCCTGAACTGGTCCTTATTTTCTTACCTGTTCCTACCACACTCTCCAAACCAAAGCTCTTTCTCTGAAAGCCTCCAGCATTCTCCCGGTCCCCGCATCCAGTCACTCAGTCATATTCTCTCTCTCACTCACACACACGATCTGTTGCTAAGTCCTGCTGATTCTAATCCTGAAATACTTTGGCTCCTCCTTCCACACCTTTTTCAGAATGCACTTTTTGAAAGCTTTCTAGACATAGGATCGCTTGAAAAATCTGCAGTTGTTTCCCAATGCTCATAAAACCCAGCCGAGGGGTGCCTGGGTGGCTCAGTGGGTTAAGCCTCTGCCTTCAGCTCGGGTCATGATCTCAGGGTCCTGGGATCAAGTCCTGCATCGGGCTCTCTGCTAGGCAGGGAGCCTGCTTCCTCCTCTCTCTCTTTCTCTCTCTCTGCCTGCCGCTCTGCCTACTTGTGATCTCTCTGTGTCAAATAAATAAAATCTTAACAACAACAAAAAAAATCCAGCCGAATCTCTCCTGACATCCTGAGTCCCCCCCACCTGCTCCAACTCCTCCTGCAGCCTCAGTGTCCTCACTGGTGCCCTGCCCTCCTCTGGGCTTCCCTGCCTTTGCATCTTTGCTTTTAATGTCCCCACTCCCTAAGACAGCTTCTTCCAGCACCTTCCCTGAAGACCCAGTTCAGACACCACCTCTCCCAGGAAGCCAGCAGGGATCTGCCTAACAGAGCTTGAACAATCCCATCTCTGCACCTTGAAGCACTTTGAGCCTCTGGGAGCTCTTTCAATTTTTTTAATATCATTCCTGCCATGCTGGATGATGAGCCACTGAGGACACATTTTAACAAGATTTTATCCTCTGGTTTGGCACAGGGCCGCATAACATTGAGACATTTAAGTGTTTGGTGAATGAATGATGGCTAGAAGGAAGGCAGGTACTAGGGGCCATACCCTAATTCCCAGCCAGCCATTGCATTAGGCACCTGAATTTTGGCCAAAAGTCTTTGTCATTCTGGGGCGCATAGGGCAATGCTGGTCCGCAGAGACCGTTCTTTTATATCCATCACTCCTTCAGCACTCAGGCTTGTCACACAGGGTGGAAGCCAGAGGGAAAAGCATAAACAAATATCCTGCACTAATCTCCTTGCGGAGGGCACCGATGCTTGCTGTGAGCGGCTGACGGCTCCAAGAGGCATCCGTCCGGGCCGTGAAGAGAAAGCTGCCCTGGGTCCAGTCATCCCCCAGCCCCGCGCCCTCAGGCCTCGCTGATGCCGGCTCCCAGCACCACCGTCTCACATGTTTCCAACGCACACACATGTATTACAAAGACTGGGACAGCATTTTGCTCATTCTGGAAAGATCACTCCCGGCCGTGGCTATCTTTCTGAACTCAACATGTGTTTCTCATTCAGAGAGTGACCATTTGAACTGAGCCGTCCCGAAGAGCCCAGGGTTGCTGCCCAGGCGTCGGAGCCGAGGGAGGCGTAGGAGGGGCGGGCCGCACCCCGCGTGCCCCCGCGTGCGCCGCCTCGGCCCCTGGAGCCGCCCCAGGCTCCAGTCCTGATCTGCCCTCGTGGCCTCGGGCCGCCCCAGCCGGCTGGCAGCACCGCAGCCCTCCGCAGACGGGCCCGGTACGCAGCCGCGAAAGGCCAATCCTTCTCCTCCAGAGTTCCTATCAAATGCCAATTCCGCCTTCACTAGAGCTGGGACCTGCGGAAGCCCAGCCCCAGCCGCAGTCCTCCATGACATGCCGTGCGAAGAACCGGGCCCTGCGGCCGCTTTGCGCCCCGGCGGGGCGGACAGGAGCCCGGGTTGTGGCTGTGCCCTGCGCCGCCAGGCCACCCCAGAGGGAGGCCGGTTGTAAGGTGGCGGGAAACTGCAGGAAGGAGGGTCCTGAGGGGGCGTCTGTTCCAGAAGCACAGCAGGGGCACCGGCTGGGCTGCGGTGTCGGCGTCGGGCCCGGCTGGGCTGCGGGAAGGCCAGCGACCCCTCCCGCCTCATCCGCCTGGTCCGTTCAACAGGCCCGACCCCGGCCCCTGCCTGCCAACCAGACCGAACCGGTGCCCGCTTCCCCCGCTGTCACGCACTGTGCGGGGCGGCAGGCGGAGGGGGCGGCCGACCTGCCGGGAAGCCTGAAGGTGGCCATCAGGCCTCCAGACGCTCCCAGGGCGCCCGCGAAGCCTTCGCAGCTGACCCCCAGCGTGGGCCACGGGGAAGGGGCTGCTCCGGCTCCCCGTGTCAGCGCGGCTGACGCACGCGGGCCCCGGGCACCCCCGGAGCACTGCAGGCCCGCCGGGGGCTGCTGGGGCGGGGAGACCCCTTACAGCCCCCGACCTGGTCTCCCGGCCACGGTCCTACTGAGCACGCGGTGACCTGGCCGCGGCTGGCGGCTCTGGCTGGAACCGCAGGAAGCCCTGGGAGCCACGGAGGAGGAGCGCCGTGTGGCCTCCCAGAGAGGGCGCCAGAGCGAGTCCCGACGCATCCACGCGGGAAACCCCGGAACCGGGGCCGTATTTCCCACCAGCACAACCTAGAGAACACGGAGACGCAGACACAGCCGTACTCGTGGCGGTGAGACGTTTGAAACGGGAAAGAATTTGCAAGCACAGATTCCCAGGGTTGGGGGAGTCTCACCTAGCCAGGCGTCAACATCACGTGGGAATATTCGGGCGGGGGGAGGGAATAGAATTTCACATGTGGATCCTAAAATCCCTATAGAAACGCACAGGATCTACACCCCCTGGCTGAAGACTTACTACAAAGCTGCAGTGAGGGAGATGGAAAGCGTGGAAGAGTCCGCAAGCGGACTGGCTCACACCAAGTCCCCTCTGGTTGCCCCCCAGTATCAAAGTCGCCTTTCATTCTCTCTCCTCTCCCTTCTTCCCTGTCTTTTGGGCACAGTTCGCCCTGGGTGGTGATTTCCTGCTGCCTTTGAAGTGGCCTTCCTTCTGCTTCCGAGACCAGAACTAGGGTTTTTTGTTTTGTTTTAATTACAAATTTGATAACAAATTCCTGGGTCACGTCTCATCCCTGTTGAGCAGGAATCTCCTGACTGACCCCCCACCCCCCAACCAAGTTCTTATTTTTCTAAAACTCCCTGAGGATTTTTGCACGCAGCTATGGGAGAGCTCAGCCCTGAGAACACCACCATTCTAAATTCAAGGTTACGATGCAGAAAAGCAGCTTTTACTTACGCCCACGGAAGGACATGACCAACACAGATGCCCACAGGGTCAAAGGGTGCATCTTGCTGGAGTCAGTCAGGATGGTCTGAGTGTACGGTTTGTTTTCGCCTTTATATCTTTAAAAAACCCTGACTTGGTCCATCATGCTATCTTGGACCTAAACCAGCCCCAGATTCAGCCAATTTCAACTTGAGAGCCCACGCCAGCATTGTGGCATCAGACCACTCTTCCCCTTGCCAAGTTTTATGGTTAAATATTTGGAAAACCCATGCTTTTTCATTCTCATGGCACAGCTTGCATTAAACAACTTGATAAAGATGGGATTCCTAAATCTCTAACACTCCTAAACAAAACATTGTGCTTCATCTAATGCAAGTACTAAGAGAAACACCCCTCCGACATGAGCAGAAGAAACAGATGGGGGGATATGAAAAAGGAAGTAATGCGGCTGTCACTGGGGTCTGTTGAAACAATATCCTGGTATCTAGGCAGGCACATCCCTTCTTGGAATGGTGACGCAGGGTAAGAGAGCTTCCCTGATGCATAGAAGTATTCCTCTGCCTGCCGTCCACACCCAACAGGAACCCCAGGTTTTTCAACCCCAGGAAGCCCCCCCTCTCCCATAATAAGAGGCACAGTGCAACCACTGGCATCTAGCCAGGACTCAGCATCTAGGTCACACCAGGAGGCTGGGATGCACTGGCTGTCAAAGGAGGGCAGCCAGCCATGGCCTTGCTGGCGATGCTCAAGTTACGGGCCAGGGCAGTCTTTGGGGCCCAGGTGGGAAAAGATGCCTTTCACCCCAGGCTGGGGGCAGACCCTGGAGCTGCCTGCCACAGAGCAACTCCTACCCCGCAAGATGCTGACCCAGGGAAAGGCAGAGGGTGCCAGCCAGAAGGGCAGGGCCCCATGCATCTCCAATGATGGGAGTGGGCATGGGCAGGGAGAGGGCCAAACGCCTATGGCCACATAGGACAGAAGGACAGAGGACTTAACAACCTAACTTCGTCCCAAGTGCTGAGCCTCTCATCAACAGAAGTATTTGAACGTGAATCTTGAATAGCTTGGGAGGGGAGATTTCTGGGCTTTTTTACTTCCCACCTGACCCCCGACTTAGAAAAGAAAAAAGAAAGGGAAAGAGAGAAAACCCCCACTGGGTATCTGGAATATTCCACAGAGCAGCCAGGAGCCTGACATGCAGGGCTCTCATCCCATGTCTGCTCTGTGGACAGGCTGCTCTGGCTTCTCTGAGACTGAGTGCCTGGGGGTTTGTAGGAAGTGAAAGGGAGAAAAGTTCAGTCATGAGCAGAGTAAACATCTATTACAAGGGACAGAGGATTAATATAATAGGTAATTCCCACTGAGTGATTATCAGGGGCCAGGCACTATTTAATATTCCACTCCTTATGAATATTAATCCTCTTTAAACCAACTTTTTGAGGTAAGTGTCATTATTATTTCCAACTAAAAGATGGAGGAAGTGAAGTAATTAGGTAGATAAATGACTTCCCCAAAGTCCCAGAGAAAGCATGGAGGTAGCTGGGATTGCAAAACCAAGAAATAGATGCTGCATGGGTCAAAATCCTCTGATAGTTCCTCATCATACTTAAATCTTTTACCATAGCCTATAAAATCCTCCATGATATGGTTCCTACCCCCTCTCTGACCTTAATGCTTAGAACCTACTCCCCTTGTTCATATACTTGATAAAACTAGCATTCTGAGTTTTTCAAACAGAGCAAACTCATTACTGCCTCAGGGCCTTTGAACATGCTGTTCTGTCAGCCTGGAACACTTCCCACAGATCTCTGCAGGGTTCTACAAAGATGTCATCTCCACTGAGCAACCCTCCCCTGGCCACGCACCTAAAATATATTGCTGTCTCCTCTTCTTCATGAACTTACTCTGTTGTGTCTTTCCTTGTGAGCTGAGCACTGGCTGAAATCAGATCACTATTTGCTTGGCTGTGCATTGACTTTCTTTCTACCAGAGTAAAACATTCACGAGGCTGGCACTGCAGCCCCAGGACATGGCTCAGATTGTAGGAGCTGAATGAATGAGTACAGGAATGAATGGTGGGTGGGATAGAGGGGGCCAGGAGAGGGGCATCACATTTTACTGAGTTCAAGGTGAGATACTGGTTCTTTACCTTTTGGAAGCTAGGCACTTCTCTGTGTCCAGATGAAAACCATGGACCTTCGGTCCAAAAAAATAGCCAACATTTGCAAATTCCAAGAGTCCCTTTTAAACCCCAAGGAAGAACATCTGCATTAATGGGAGGGAGATGAAATAGACTTGGAGCTATATGAGCATCAGCAGAAGCCCCTTCTGCTCCCGCCCTGCGTGCCTTCTGGAAAATTCAGGCCCCCTTAGGGATGCTTCTGAAGAAAAGAACGGCGTCCGAGAACAGGGCAGTGCACCGGGTAGGAAGGCCAAACTTCGCCTCCCTGGTTGGTCCAGCCATCTGGTTCCTGGTCCAAACCTACATCATGCATCCTCATCCCAGGGCCATATCTCCCTGAGGGATATATGATGACTATCCCTCCCAATGCATACAAACCATGTCACCCTTCAAGAGCTAACTTGCGGGGCACGAGGGTGGCTCCGTGGGTTAAAGCCTCTGCCTTCGGCTCAGGTCATGAACCCGGGGTCCTGGGATTGAGCCCCGCATTGGGCTCTGCCCTTCCCCTCTCTCTGCCTGCCTCTCTGCCTATTTGTGATCTCTGTCAGATAAGTAAATAAAATAAAAAGAGCTAACTTGCTTTGACCAACAGAATGTGGCAGACAGGTGGCCATGCCTGGAAGGGGCCCAGCAGCTTCCACTTTCCTTTATGGACCAGTCACCATGTAGTAAGTCTGATTGCCTTGAGACTGCCATGCTGTGAAGCAGCCCAAGTTAGCCAGAGAAAGAGAGAGACAGAGACAGAGACAGAGAGAGAGAGACAGAGAGAACGGCTGCATGGAGGAACCCTGGCCTTCCAGCCAGCCAGGCCCAGCTGCCAGCTGCTTATGGCCGAGAGACTGGCTCAGGCTAATGCCAAATGGAGCAGAACCACCAAGCCAAGCTAAACCAAGCCCCACCGAGTTCCTGATGCACAGAAGAATGGAAAACATTTTTTGTTTTCTAAGTAGTTCCCTCCTGCTTTTCTGGGCCCGAACCATCCCTTCATTATTTGTTCCAGTAACACCTACTTCCAGAAGCTTCTCTTATCACTCCACCTCACTCTTCCCCCTCCAGCCTCTAAACTCTCAACCTACTCAACCTTGAGGCCTTGACTCAGGGGCTCTCTCCCAACTTCCACAGTGGCCGCAGGTGCCTCTCCACACACCCAGTGTGCCTATGCACCATGCCCTGCCCCCTCAGTTCCATTCCCGCGACCATCCCTTTGTCAGCTTGTTGGCCCTCAGACTGTCATTGTCGCATGTGTTGTCATCCACATAATCCACACACATAGCTCATTGACTACCACATAATAGAGGCTCGGGGAGATCTTATGAACGGAAAGGACAAACCCTATAGCATTGGCTGGGCCTTACACACTATCACATTCATTCTCTCTGCAGACCTGTGTGCTTTCCCACTCTGACTGAAAATGCCTTGAGGGTCAGGATCATGCTACTCATTCTCTCCATGTCTCTCACAGAGCCCTGCACACAGCAGGTGCTCAATAAAGGTTCACTTGACTTTTAACTGGCCGATGCGTGGCTTTCACTGTAACCTTCACTCCTGATTTGCCCCCGGACCTCTGCTATTCAGGCTCCAAAAACTCCCAGACCTGGATGTTATACAAGGAGAAAGAAAGCCCTGCTTGTTTATTTTTGGTTCTTTTCAATCGGTGGAATTCTCGAAAGTCCACACATTCTACAATCACAGTGATGAATTCATTCCAGAAGGATAATCTTCGAGAAGCTACATTCTCTTTAAAGACATTCACCTCTGACATGATAGACAAGTGTGAAAGAGTTAACACAGCTCCCCACACCGCCTGGGAATTGCAAATCAACTGGAAATATCTGGTTCAATCTGTTATTATAAAGCACAGTCCAGACAGCGCTGTCACCCCAAGGACAATCATTCTATGAACACACACAGTGTTGTGACCTTTACTCAACATTCCAGAGATACAGGAGCTGTGTGGGCCTGGGAGGGGGGGAGGGTTATAAATAGTGTAGTGTTGTGGGCCTCGCACTGGGGTAAAGGCCCACTTCCCTGTCCTGGCGGGCCTGGGCACCCCCTTATCTACAAGTCCCTTATCTCCGGGAACAACCAAAGCACTTTCCCACCTGACCACCTCAGCCCCTTCAGCTTCCTGGGGACCTAGTCGGGACTCGCCATGGCTCCCCTCCCTGTCATGCTCTAGCCCTCCCCTCCTTGGGTTTTAGGTCTCAGCTTGGATCTAAAGTCCTAGAGGCCCACTCCAGACCATAAATTCTCAGTTCAACATGTGACGGCCTTTGTCACCTGGAGCTGAGCAGAGCGAAAAAGGTGATAAAAGGCCAAAGAGGAAGAGAGGAGAAAACAGGGAGAGGGCCAGGAAGTGGGGTCCTTCTAGGCCTATAGTTGGCCCTCACCAAGTCCTTTTGGACCTAGTAAATCTGTGTTCAACTCTGGGATATGCAAAGGAGATGTGCTCAGGACTGGAAGACAAGTCTTGGATGCAGCCCACCCGGGTTTCCATCCTGGCTCTGCCACTTCCCAGCTATGTCCCCCTGGGTACACTTCCCCTAGGGAAAGCAATGCACCTTCCCCATGAGGTGGTTGGCGGGGGTGGGGGGGCTCTAAGACATGCCCCCTGAGTGAACCAGCTCAGTGCTCGTACCCAGAACGTGCTCAATAAATGTGAACTCACTTTTAGTCCCTGCCTCCAATTAGAGGAGGCTGTCTCATGACTGAGACGTAAATGAAAGAATGGAGGTATAGGAGAAGCCCTGTCCTTCAGGGAAGATGGGCTGAACCCTCAAGTAGCAAAGAAATGAACTCTGTTGTGTGTATTACTTCATGTTCATTTAACAAACATTTCCTGAGCATCTAACATGCAGCAAGCATTGCTCTAGCCACAGCGGTTCTAGGCACCATACGGCCTTCAACAGTCACTGCCCCTAAAACGTATTTTTGCCCAGTGTCTGGTCCCTGTCTCTGGAAAGGAAGAGGACAGTATTCTACTTGCCATCTCCTAGGCCTCGGATTTCAGGGAAGAGGAGGTCGCCTGAAGACGATGTGGACAAAGATTATAAGGACACCCGCAAACGAAAGGCGAGGTGTGGACAAGTGAGCCGGTAAGCGTACAGGAGCCTCCCTGACTAAAAACGGGACAACGATATCCACTGCTCCAAGCTGTCACGCCAAAAACGGGACCCCAACTCTACGCTCAGCAACATGACAGAAATACACAGATGGACATTTGCCATCCTCCCTGTGGCGAAGGAGTGTTCCTTCTTCATTTTCAATTTGTTGTCCTGATACTTCTGTAAAATGCACAGACGGTGAATGCTACAGTGATGACAAAATGTTTTCAATAAAAGTTTCCAAATACTCTCGATGTGGGTATTTAACTCACTGCCACTCAGCACCAGTGATTCACAAGCTGGCGCCAACCTACGAACCACACTTAGGGGAGGACTGATGCAGTTAGTTCCACGGGCCATCCAAGTCTAGCATGACACACGTGGCAAGCAAATACAAGAAATGAAACTGTAGAGGTCAACTTACTTGCCGACGGCTGAAATCGGATCAGGTCTTGCAGGTCGGTAGAAATCTGGAAAACGTGGCTGTAGAACTGCTGGACGGAATTCTTCAGGCCAGATATGTCTCTGGAATGTGACCGGAGTGTCCCATTCATCTGCCTCACACAACTCCAGAGGCTGCTGACATGCTTGTTAAGCCCCTCCTTGATCCTCTGAAGACTTCCTGAGATGGAGTCCAGCTTGCTGCAGGTTTTCTCCAGGTGAGACACCCTGCTCTCCACCATGGAGACATCCCTCTGGACCCCGTGTGTGTTTTCCTTACAAGCATCCAGCTCCGAGAGGACCCGATTCTGCAGCTGCTGCCACCTCTCCTCCTGCTGGCTGCAGCAATGGGCCAGGGGGTCCCGGGGAGATGGCAGGGGCTCCACCGTCCTTCCTTGCTCACCCCCCATAGAAAACCCACCCACTGCCATGTTTTTACCTTCTCTACAGCTGTTCATCTCATTCTGGAGCTGATTCACATCGTCCTCTGTGTGGTTTAGTTGAGAATAAAGAAAACGAAAATCCTGCTGAAGTTTCTGGATGCTACGTTCGGTTTCTTGAAACTTCCTATGCATCGTGTCATTCAGAGATTTCAAAAGGTTCAAACTATCACCCGATAGGTGGTCTTCTCCATTTGGCAAAGTATCTTCTATCCCATGAGGTTCTCTTGGAAAGTTCTGCAGGCAAATATCCTCCACAACTTGAACTTTGTTCTTCAGGTGATTTAACTCCATCAGGACCTGCTTGTTCCCAACCCCTGACACGCCCGGTAAGGCTGAGCCTGGGGGAGTGAGTTCTGCCTCAGTGCTATTGGCCACCTCCAAGAGAACACCCCCCAGGCGCTCTTCCAAAGACTGTATTTTCTGATCAAGAAGTTGCTTCAGGTCATCCACCTCGCCATTAATGGTCCCCCGAAGGGTTTCTTCAATATAAAAGCAATGTTCTTCCGCATTCTTCTCTGTCACATTTATCCTTGCATCTAGTTCATTCCATCTGGCATCAAAGTCCACGTCTGGCTCTGGAACTGCAAGGCGGTCAAATTCATTGTCCAGTCGTGCATTCAGCATTCTGGTGGCTTCAGCAACTCTTTCGATTTTCTGGTCTAACATCCTGATCTGTTGCCCAAAGTCACCATTCTTTTCACCACCACAGCAGTCTGACCGAGCTGAAGGATCTTGTACCCGGGCTCGAAGATCATTTATTTCTTTTCTCAGGTTTGTTTCCTTCTCTCCTATAAGTTCAATCACCCCCAGGTAGCTGCTGCCATAGTCATCACACTGCTGTTGGAGACCAATCAGCTTGTACTCACATGAGTTCTTCAGATCAGCCAGCTTTCTGTCCATTCCCTCCATGAGCTCCTCTCTCAGGGCATCAATCTTACTATCCACATAGGCTTGGTAGAGGTCGTTGGTTGTCATGGTCACCGTAGGGCCCTGGGCAGCCTCCTGGAGCTGTCTGAGCTGTCCTTCGTACCCCTTTACCTTCCCATCCAGCTCTTCCAGCTTGTCACTCTTGGTCTTCAGAGCATCCTTGACCTCAGCCAACTCAGACTTGATGTCCTTCATGCCAGATTCCTTGTTGTTGAGGACATCGGGAAGCTGGACGGTCTCCGTGTCTCTGCCAACGGCACTGTCGGGCACTTGCTGGGGGTGCAGGTTACTGAGCCACGATGCCAGCATTTTGCTGGCATCGTCCTGAATGGCATGTTTGAGGTTTTCGTTCACTCCAGCAATGGAAGACTGGAGATCAAGAACTGTCCTTGTGAGTCGGAGAACCTTCTCTTCAAGCACCTGGATTTTCTTTTCCTGAAGTTCTTGTGGCCCCTGTTCTGGATCTACCGTTTGGCTTGGTTCTGCTGCACGAGTTGGTGACAAAGTCTTCTTGGGCTCTGAGAATTGGCTTGGTTCGTTATCTGTTACAAAGAAAGAGTCAGAAATGACTTAACGCGTTCTACCATTTCCCATTTTCTGCAAAGTCAATAAACAGCGTACTTGAGGAATATTCTTTTTTTTTTTTTGAGGAATATTCTTAAACCTTCACATATAGATCCCCTCTCACCACAGGCAATTGTGGTAGAGAGAAAAAGACTATGAGCTTTGAGTCAAAGAGACCTCCCCCTGCATTCTGGCTTCACTGTTTACTGTCTGCCCTTGAGCAAGTTAATTAACTTCTGTGAAGTATAACCCCCTCATCTACCAAGCAGAGATACTATCTTCCTTCCTAGGGTTGTTAAGAGAACATGTACATGGCACATAATAGACAGTCAATGGTCTCTTCCACTCTAAAGGGAAGTATTCTTAATCTACTCAGTCATACGAGCACATCATTCCCACATTAGTGAACAGCAGCCACACCCCATTGGTTGACTACATACTGTAAAACCACAAGAAGCCACTTTGGCAGGATCTGCCCATTAGCTGTTGGGTGGTATGATATCATATAAACAGTAAGTTATCCTCCAGGCAACTCCTAAATGTTCTTTGACTTTTATTAACTTCGCTAGGCTAAAGGAGTCTCACAGACATTGTTCAGCACCCTTATGCAGTTGGGGAAACTAAAAGCAAAAGAGATAGAGCAGTGATCCTCTTGGCATCTCCTAACGATAAAGCCACGTGGTCATATATACTAAGATTCACTAAATCGAAGAATATAAACATTGAATTTTTGATCATCTGAGAAATATACGTCCAAGGAAATAGTCTGAATGAAAGGAAGAAATGAAAATGAAATGAAAGGAAGAAAAAAAAGATGATGAGATGAGTCATAAAAATGAAAATAAAGTGATCAATAAACTAAATAAATAAACAAATAAATTACTGAAACCTAAGGTAATAGGAAATTAGAAGTAAACCATGCCCCTGAACATGGATAGTAGGATACGAGGAACAACAGAAAGAGCTAACAGAGGCACCTGGATGGCTTAGTTGGTCAAGCCTCGGTTCTTGATTTCAGCTCAGGTCATGATCTCAGGGTCCTGGGATCAAGAACCACGTTGGGCTCCCTGCGCAGTGGGGAGTCTGCTTCTCCCTTTCCCTCTGCCCTTCCCACTGCTCTCTCTCTCTGAAATAAATAAATCTCAAAGGAAGGAAGGAAGGAAGGAAGGAAGGAAGGAAGGAAGGAAGGAGCAAACAATGACAAGCCTGCACAGATGGAGACTATCTTGACAGGTGGAAAAAGTCAAACACAATCTATGCAAAGAAATAACGCATTAAGGCACACTGAACAACCACTAGAAGTAAATGTAGAACGCTGCAGATATTTGAGTCTACTGTTCATTGTTTTTTCCTCCCCTAAACTTCTGTACACAATCATAACCACTGCTATTATTCATTAAAATCAACTTAGTGGTAAAACCAAGACTAGAATTCAGACGGCCAATCTCCCAAGCAGAGAACTATAAATACCTTATTTTCCACACTGAAAAAACTATTCTACTTCAAGCCACTAGGAGAGAAAACCAAGCTTTTGAATCACATACAGATGAAATACCATTCTGAACAAAGGAAATGAAAGCAAAGGGCAGGAGATTGAGGGGAAATCCACATGTAAGGAAATGCTTCTTCTACCCACTCCTAGTGACTGTGGAAACTGCCACAACATCTTGAAAGGATAATTTGCTTATGTATCAAAATCTCAGAATCCCTTTGCACCTGCAATTATACTTTTAGAAGTTTATTCTAATAAGTAATCAGGGATGAATCTAAAATACTAAGAGGAAAAAAATGTTTATTCAAATACTATCTACAAAAAAACAACAAAAAACAACAAATACTATCTACAATAGTGAAAAACCACAAACAACCTAAGTGACCAATAGTAGGGGATTGTGTTCAAATAATCACACTCTCAAAAACCATTAAATGATACTGTAGATTATTTAATGAATGGTTGTTCATTATAGATTAAGTAAAAAAATAAGTTCTTTTTTTTAAGATTTTTATTTATTTGACAGAGATCACAGTAGGCAGAGAGAGAGGAGGAAGCAGGCTCTACACAGAGCAGAGAGCCCGACGTGGGGCTCCAACCCAGGACCCTGGGATCATGACCTGAGCCAAAGGCAGAGGCGTTAACACACTGAGCCTCCCAGGTGCCCCAAGTTAAAAAATAAGTTCTAAAGATAGCATGTTCTTGGGGCACCTGGATGGCTCAGTCGGTTAAGCCTTTAACTTCTACTCCAGTCACGATCTCAGGGTCCTGGAAACAAGCCCCACATCAGGCTCTGTGCTCAGCGGGGAGTCTGCTTCTTCTTCTCCCTTGGCCCCTCTCCCCCTCCTTCTGTCTATACTCATTCTCGAGTGTGCACAATCTCTCGCTTTCTCTCTCTCAAATAAATAATTTTTTAAAATAGTATGTTCTTTATAATAATAGTGGATTAAGGATAAGCACTTCCTTTTCATTCCCTTATGAAATCTCACTAAAATGACAAAACAAAAAAAACAAAACAACCATGTCATGTATAAAAAAATTAGGAATCAGAATGGTTTTGGACATTTTAACAGCTGCATTGGAAGCTAGAAAATTGAGTGATACTTTCAAAATCCTGAAGGAAAGTTATTGCAAATCTAGAATTCTAAAGGTAGAATAAAAATGATTTCAGACTATACAATAATAGAAAGTGTACCTCTCACACAATCTCATAAAACTACTGGAGGATGTGCTTTACCAAGACAAGGCAGTAAGTTGAGAACAAGCAGAGAGTAAAGGAAAGAGGGAATCAATGGGAAAGATACAAGTAAGATCACCAGCTGGCGGCTGTGAACAAGGAAGAGGATAACCAGGTGGGGCAGGTAAGAAAGCTCTAGGAGAGACTGCTTCAGAAAGATAACATTGATGTGTCCAAACATAATGAGAGGACATCTAGATAATCATCCAGAGGACAGTTTGTGTTGAAATAAGGACAAAGACATTAAAAAAAAAATCAAGCAAAGGAAAATATAAGACAATTACTAACTCTAAAGAAACCATAAGCTGTGTAAGAAAGACAACAGATTCATAGTATATTACATGGCTCAGCTGTGAACATTATCTATATACAGTTACTACAGTGTAAACAGTAAGTATTAAACTAAAAACCTGATATAAACTATATGGAAAGATGAGGGTACAGGAGCCATGTGCTGGAAAGCAGAGGAAAAGGAGTCCAACCCTCACCTTCCATGATGAGAGGTCAATAGATATGGAGGTAAATTCCAAAAAAAGATCTAAAGAGTTGAAAGGAATTACCACTGAGAAGGAAAGGTGGGGGAGAATGAGGGTCACTGCTTTCCTAGTAGTCCGTTTAAAGCTATTTGACTCAGGAAACTACATACGGGCTTAAATTTTGTAAAATAAAAATGAAAGAAAAGTAAACTATTCTGATCCAACAGATCCCCTTCGTGTGTCCCCGTCATATTATCTATGATGACTAATTGTCATTACTTGTCTGATGTTTACCTTCTGTGAGTTCAGGGACTGCCTGTTTTGTTTTTCACTTTTCCCAAGTATCTAGTATACAGCCTGCCAGATATAGAAGCTCCATAAATATTTGTGGGATGAATAAGTAAATTCTTCTTTAACAAAATGTATGTGCAGACATAGGAAATAATGTGTGATAACAAAATGTTAGCAGTAGTTAATATATGGTGGTGAGATTATGTGTAACTAAGTATTTCTCCATACTTTATAACCATTCTTTAATTGATATGCATTACTTTTATCAAAAAATTATTTTAAAATCTATTTTACAGATAATATTGGGAAACACTAAGTTTCAAAATTGATAATACCTCATGGGAAAATATAATCATTTGAAGACAACCATCAAATTCATGAGGTAACCTAGGTTACATTTATTCTCACTGAATTTAAAAAAGAGAAAAGATAAAAGGACCATTTTTAATCCATAAAAGTCATTTGCTTAATGTTATACCAAAAAAAAAGGTGAAAATTATCACTGCTTTCTTAATTATTCACTGAGTTTGTGCTACTTCAAAGACAATTCAGCAACAGATTTAGGAACAACTTCACTGATGCCTCTCCCTCTTAGCTTTGCAAATATCTCACCCCAAACAGAATGAAAACGATTCGGATTTAACTATTAAAAAACAAAACAATACAGTTTCTTTCCTTCAAATTCAGATTTATGAGAGCTTATAGATGAAAAGCAAAAACAAAGCATCACTACCTCTGAATCTCTTCTCATCTGTGCCGCACACCACACCCATCTGAAACTATGCCCTGCACTGATCGCTAAGTCCTTAACTTTCACAAGTTAGTCCTAACAGAGCAATTTACTTGTAAAAAAAAAAAAAAAATCTGTCTCTGATTGCTACTGCTTCTGCAAATAAGTTTGCATGTCACATGTGTCTACTGCAGGCACATATGTGTGTTCTTGAAGACCTCGGAGAGATTGCCACTGAAAATCATAAATCCCACTGTCTGCAGGAACACTGAAAATATTGGAGGTGGTCACACACAGCAAAGCACAAAGAAGTTACCTGTGGCTTTCTTCATGCTATTTCGAGGCCGGGCAGGCGTGGGGCGGAGGGTCTTCACAGGGTCCCTGGGGCCTTCCTGGCAGTCTCCCCCTCTAAAGCCAGGGCAGCATCTCCATTCCAACTGTGTCACTGTCTTGTACTTGGTGACATATCTGGGTCTGAAGTTCACACGATACCTGCCGAAGAAAAGCGTGGCATCTCTTCACTGCGGCTGTCGAGAGCGTTCCTGGCCCTCCCCGACCCGGACCAGAACGAACAGGATCCAAGCCCCTGTCTGCTTTCTCCGAGCTGACCCAGAGGGGACCACTGGTCTCTTCAGTCCAGTCCTGACCTTCTGGGGTTCAGCCAAAATCAGATTGGCCTCCTTGTTCCATCTCTTAGACCCACCTGAACCCAGGTCCCCTCCCACGGACGGCCAGAGACAGACCACCTAGGAAAGCCTGGCCCCACAACTCCCAAACTGAGCTTTTGTTTTACCCACAAATTTTAGCTCTACTTTTTTTTTTTTTTTTTTGTCACTGCTTTGTGGAGATTTTTTCTGGGTAACGCAGGGTCATTTGTTTTATATTTTGAAGAAACCTCCTCAGCACCTTTGTCTCCCATAGCATCTGTGCATTTATCGTGGCACCTTCCTTCCTGCAAAGGTAGCAGGCTGTGAGCCTTCGGAGATCTACGTTCAGATCTTTTCAAAGAGATGCCCTGATCCATACAGCTGATGACAGAAATAAGAATCCCTTTTAAAGTGTATATTCCCCAGGGCACCTGGGTGGCTCAGGCAGTTAAATGTCCAACTTTTGATTTCGGCTCAGGTTATGATCTCAGGGTCATGAGTTCAAGCCCCCTGTTGGGCTCTACCTCTGCGATTCTTTCCCTCACCCTCTGCCCCTCCCTGTCCTCTCTCTAAAAAAAAAAAGAAAAGAAAAGAAAAAAAGGTACACGTTCCTCCACACAAGCGCAAACCACACAGAGAGTCTTGTGATGAGCTGTAACGTCCTCCAGACCCAGGGCTGGGCGTGGAAGAGAGACTGACAATCCAGCAGCCCCATGGACACTCAGATGGAGAGGTATGGATGCAGGAATCCAACACCCCAGGTGCCCCTGCTCACAGCACAGATGCAAGCTGTTCCTTCACTTATCCTAACTTCTACTTCCAGCTTGGAATCATGGTTCTCTAGAACGTCTTCACTCTCTCTTCATTGTGAACACCAGCACAAGCAGCTGCCCTTCTCTCTGAGGGCCAATTCCCAGAAAGGACTCAGTTATCTATCACCTTCCCAGGGTTGCTGTGTGCTGCTCAGGGGAAAGTTGGGGGGCCTGTGGGGCCTGGTGCCAGCCAGCTGACTCCACCTCTGGCATCCACCTTGTGGGATGAGGAAGTTCAAAGTCACATTCCTGAGAAAATTGCAAATTACTAGAGATAATGGGCTTTTGGCCCCCGAGGGTCAAAACCATGACACCTAAAACCTCAAGTGTAAGGAACTTTCCCACCAACAGGAGCCCAGGTGACCCTCTGGACCCTGGGGACAGTGCTGTCCCAAGCATTAGTGTCCCGGTGCCACTGTCCCGGTTCCCCTGGCCCTTCTAGGGCAGTGGTTCACAGCACTGGCCAGGCATCAGAATCACCAGGAACCATAACGAACTGCCAACCCAATGCCGCTGCCTCGCTCTTAGAGGTTCTGATATAACTGGTCTGCGGTGGGGCCTGGGTGCGTGGATTTTGAGAAGCTCCAGAGGGAGACTTTTTCAGGTCTCCGGAAGAGAAGTCTCCAGAAGAGAAAGCCCAATGAATGAAACAGAAAAGAAGGGCCCCTAAGTGGTGGGGGTAGGGCAAGACTTCCCTTCTAGGCTCTTCGTTCCCTCTTATTGTCACCACATCCCCTGTCAAGGCCCAGCTTTTTAGTTTCCCCTTTGCACAAATGGGAAAACAGGGGCTCCTAGAGGTCAGGCGTCCTGTCCAAGTTCCAATGGTCAGGAAGGGCTGGGGCTGGGATTTAAATTGAAGTGTTCTCTCCTGTACCCCAGATGGCCCTCCCAGCATGCAGAAGCAGTGACTCGGGAGACTGCCTTAAATTTGAAGCAACCCCACCCACCCAGAGATGTTCCACAGTCCTACAAGCTGGGTCAGAGGGTAGCTGTCATCCCCATTCAGAAAACACTTGTCTGAGCATCCAAGCCGGGCCAGGCACACACCAGCCCCCAGGCCCCCAGCACCGTACCGACCAAAAGAATTCCCTGTGTGGTACTAGAAATGATCAATAGAAAGAAAGAAAGAAAAATGCACTTCACTGTTTTGCATGCTCAAATATAGCATAATGCTGCAAAAATGTGTAATCTCAGAAAAACGCGGTTCCTCTGAGCATTTAAGACTGATTGTGAAAATGTGTTTGCGCTTGGGGGTTGTCCCTGCGCCAGCAGATGACGGCCCCTGGCAACCCCTTCTGGCTGCTGGCTGAGTGGGACCAGGGGAGCAAAGCCTGAGGCTGCAAGTCCGATTCCCCCCACCACCCTCCCACCGGGAGGCCTTGGCCCCCGCTGCTGAGCAGAGTGTAAGAAACTGCTCGCCCTTCCAACACACCTCATTACCTTCTTTAAAGCCAGTTATTCCTTTGGAACCAGCTCATAACTTAGGAAAGTTCCCTGGAGTTCCTGCCTTCCTCTGCAGCCCCACGCACATTCCCCAGCCCACCCTCCACCCCCATCGGCTTGCTGTGGGCTTTCCAGTTGGCGGCACGGAGTTCAGGTTGATAGCATTTCTGACCGAGTTTTAAGTCCAGCATGTGCGAGAGGCCTCCCTGGCCAGCGGTGACAGCTGGAAGCCATCAGGCGGCCACCGCCAGCCGTGGGAACGCTCACATCCCGACTGCTCCGTGCATGAGGACGTGGGTCTCAGAGGTGACTGCGGGCCCTCAGGCCTCAGTCTGGGGGATGGGAAGGGAGGAGGTAGGGTTGTGCAGCCCCGCAGCTCTCCTGGGGTTCCTTCCCCCACTGCAGAAACAGGGTTCCCACCACCTCGAGAGCCAGCCAGGAAATTTTTCAGAGGATGGGAGGAACACAGCAGGAACCCTGGATCGTCCTTCCATCCCTCAGTGCTCTGCAGGACAATATCTTGGCCAGCAAGCTTTAAAAAAAAATGCCCAGGCTTTTACACTCAAAATTCCAATTTAACTGGTCTGGGGCCGGGGTGCCCAGGCATCTATACCTTTCAAAAACTCCTCAAGTAATCGTCAAGGGCAGCCAGAGTTGAGAAGTGCAGCCCAAAACTCAGGGCACCCATCAGCCTTCCTTCCTCATTGGAGGTGGGAGCCTCTGGGGCAACCAAGGGCTGGACAGCCAGGCAGGGGAAGTGAGTTGAGCCAAAGCAGCCCAAGTGTTAGCCCAAAAACCCTTGGGCTGTAAGCGCACAGGAGGTGCCCCCTTGGACACTTACTGAATCAGCCAAATGACTGCACCCGGCTGGGGGTGACCAAGCAGAAAGACTGACAGCCCAAGGCACAGAGTCAAGGCGGTGCTGGGCTAGAGCTGGAAGGCTGACTCAGGCTGCAGCCTTGGCCTCCATCCCAGTTTTGGGTAGAGACTGTAACAAAATCCCGTCCCTCAAGGGAGCCCCATCCACAGCTGCCTCGGGCACTCCCGGGAGCCCCTGGGGGCTGCAGCGGCATGCCGCCCCACAGCCCGAGCCCACCCCAACCTCTGCCAGTGCTCTTCGTCCCATCCTCTCAACTCTCCTTCGTTGCCTCTCCCTCTGAATCCTTTTTGGGGTGTGGGGTGGTGAAACAAGGGTTCTCCCTTTTTATGAGTTCAACCACCATGTTAAGACATCAGGTCAGCCCAGAAGATTCTACCGAGAAGGAAGGTGGCAAGAAGAGGACTGGAGAAGTTGAATCAGAGTTCAGGGACCACAGGACTAGAAATGTCTCCATTGAAAAACTGAAAAAATGACCGCTACCATTTGAAATCCCTCCCCCTGCCCCACACACACATGCAGAAAGACTCCTTCCCACTGACGGGAGGTGAGACTTCTTTCATAACATGCCTCCGTTCATGCTCATTCAGTGTTTGTCTTCTCACAGACCAGAAGCCCCTTAAGAGCAAGAATTCCTGCTGGTTTTGTTCTCTACAACATCCCCATTTTTAAAAAAATTTTTTTTTAAGATTTTATTTATTTGTCAGAGAGAGAGAGCGAGCACAGGCAGACAGAGTGACAGGCAGAGAGAGAGAGAGAAGCAGGCTCCCCGCCGAGCAAGGAGCCCAATGTGGGACTCGATCCCAGGACACTGGGATCATGACCTGAGCTGAAGGCAGCCGCTTAACCAACTGAGCTACCCAGGTGTCCCAACATCCCCATTTTTAAACATAGCATCTGTCCTATTGTAGGTGCTCAACGAACAATGAAGTATTAATCATTAATCAATAATTGATCAATCAAACAGTAATTTAAAGATACTAAGTCTACTTTGGATGAGGTATGGAGGAATCCAATGTCCATATTAAAAGCCCCAGAGTCATCCTCAGGTCTAACCCCAGCAGACGTGAATTCCTGAGCCTTCCCAGAACCAAATCAAGCTCCATAGTCCTTGGGTCATGATGGGTTGGACAAAAATCGCACACCAGAAGGTGACCTCAAGTTCTGTTGACCCAGAAGATAGCCATTAATCAGGTGTGCCTTTTTAAATCTACACTAATTACAAGTAAACCAAAGTGAACATTCAGTTCCTCAGACACACTGGCCACATTTCAGGAGCTCAGGAGCCATGTGTGGAATTAGTATGAACAGCTCCATCACCACAGGCGTCTATGGGACAGAACTGGCCTAGAGATTCACGAGACTGTCAGGGGCCAGCAATGGGCCCACACCTGTTCATCTCTTCATTCCTACCACACACCCACCTGTCATCTTTCTCCTCCAGCATCCCTCCCAGGTTGCCAGCAGAAGGCTTTTCAGAAATAACCACACGTCCCTGGCAGAGGATCATTTCTACACGGTAAGGATCTACGAGGTAAGGATCATTTCCCCACATTTAGTATTCACCTGTAACTTCTTTTTTGAATACACATCACTAAAAGTGCACAAATCTAAAGCCCAGTGCCCCACTGGGACACTCACTTGCTTTCTCCCAAGAAATCCCAAATCTCCAGGATTTCTCCCAAGAACAGACTTTCTAGTAAATTCCTCTCTTTCTCCATCACTTGCTTATCCCCAAAACCCCAGAACTAATTCTTGCTTCATTCCGTGTGTGGTCCCGCACAGCATCCACTGGAACGGACTGTTAGGATGGAGAAGGAAGCCAGAAAGAGAGGGGCCTCCCTCTCTCTGGTAGGGAACACCCTCAGCCTTAAGAAACAACCACCGACCTGGGACAACGCCAGCATGTACCAGGACGCACATCCAGGCAGACTCGGTTATATGACATTCCTGAACTACTCCAAGTTTTCCACATCTAGGCACAGAATTCACTTTTTGTTTTTCACTGCAGTAAATATGTATAACATACGTGTGGAATACACATAACATCAACTAAATAAGCAGGACTACATCAAACTGAAAAGCTTCTGCACAGCAAAGGAAATCAACAGAACAAAAAGGTAACCTAACTGAATGGGAGAAAATATTTACAAATCATATATCTGAGAAGGGGTTAATAGCCAAATATATACAGAACTCATACAACTCAGAGCAAAACCAAATTCTTTTTGATGAAAAAAATGGGCAGAGGATCTGAATAAACAACTTTCCAAGGAAGACATACAGATGGCCAACAGGTTCATGAAAAGGTGTTCAACATCACTAATCATCAGGGAAATGCAAATCAAAACCATAATGGGATATCACCTCATACCTGTCAGAATGGCTGGTATCAAGAAAGTTGAGAAATTGGGGCACCTGGATGGCTCAGTGGGTTAAGCATCCAACTTTTGATTTTAGCTCAGGTCATGATCTCAGGGTCCTGGGATCGAGCCCCACATCAGGCTATCTGCTCAGCAGGAAGCCTGTTTCTCCCTCTTCCTCTGCCCCTCCCCTGCCCCACTTGTGCTCTTTCTCTCAAATGATAAAATCTTTTAAAAATACCTTTTTATTTTAAAAAAAGACAAGAAATAACAAGTGTTGGCAAGGATGTGAGAAGAGGGAACCCTGGTGCACTGTTGGAAGGAATGTAAATTGGTGCAGCCATGGTGGAAAACAGTACGGAGATTCCCTAAAAAAATTCAAAATGAAGCCACCATATGATCCGGCAATCTCACTCCCGGACACTTATCTGAAGGACATGAAAACACTAACTTGAAGAAATATGTGCCCCCCACCATGTGCACGGCACCATTACGCACAATAGCCTAGCTATTGTCTGTGGATGGACACTTTAATGAATGGATGGATGTAGGTGTGGTACACACACACACACACACACACAGAGGAATATTTCTTAGCCATAAAGGAAGAATGAAATCCTGCCATCTGTGACAACACATATAGAACTTGAGGGTATTATGCTAGGTGAAATAAGTCAGATAAAGACATATACCATCCGATCTCACTTACACGTGAATCAAAAACACACAAAAAACCATAAGGTAACCAAAACCAAGCTTGTGGATGGAGAAAACAGATTGGTGGTTGCCAGAAGTAGGGGATGGGGGTGGGAGAAATGGGTGCACTGGGTTTTTTGTTAATTTAAATTAATAAAATAATTTAAAATTTTAAAAAAAGAATGGGAGAAATATACCAACCCTGGGTGTGAAATGGCAAGGGGAGTAGGAGTTATCAAAATGTAGGGAAAACCAAGACTGTGAGTACAGTATTAAGGGAAGGCCACTGGACAGGAGCTGGGGACTTCAGTAGAGGAAACTGGCACTGTCGACTCCATCCTGGAGGGAGAGAGCGGATGCCTTCCAGTGGCCGGAGCAACGGGGAGCTAGATGGTGAGGGAACCCAGTGAGGGAATCCAGTGTGGTGGTATGAGTGAGACGATTGTGGAAACCACAACCAATTTCAAGTATCCCTAGACCACAAGCAACAGCCCTTCTCACAAGTTACCTGAACGAAAGGCAAGGAACATCTCACCTCTGGGCCTCGGTTTCATCAGTACGATGAAAGGATGAACTCACAATCCATCCAGGGCACTCCTACAGCAAAATCAGGAAGGAGAAGGATGGAAAATGGATCTGGGGGCAAGCAGAAAATGGCCAGCTCATGCTGCCAGAGAGAGAGAGAGAGAGAGAAGGAAACCACACTCTCTTAGAAGCAAAGGGAAAGGAGTATGTCAAGAAGACAAGAGGAGCTCCCATTTCCAGTGCCACTGAGAGGGTCGAGGAATAGAAGGACCAAGGAAGAGTATTTTTAAGTTTAGTGAACTGAGCCAGGGCTGCTCAGATCAACGGTGAGAGAGGACGCTGGGTCAGAATAAAGAACAAAATAAGCAAGAGGGGGTACAGCGTGGCCCCAAAACCTCTCCCATAGAGTTTGCTTGTGAGAAATTGGGAGCTAACCAGGAGGTAACAGGGGGCTGAAGAAGCATAAGCATATCTTCCTCCCCAAATTCAGGAAAATCCTAACCAGGGAAGAGTGTTGAGAGGAAGGATAAAGCTGAAAGGGTTGTGGGGGAGCCGTGGAGAAGCATTCCTGGTCCTCATCCTGGGGACACTGCTCTGATGAATTAGCCCTGTCTAATGGTGGGCAGGGGTGGGGGTGGGGGGGCGAGAGGAATGGGATGCCAGGGGGTAACTGATTCAAACCCAGTCCCTAAAAAAAAAGAAAAGTACCATCTTGACGATTTTTATAAGCGCTGTTCAGTGGCATTAAGCCCTCTCACACTGTTAGACAACCGTCACCCCCAGAACCCTTTTCATCTTCCCAAACTGCAGCTCTATATCGGTTAGACACGAACTCCCCACGCCCCCCCCCCTCAGCCCCTGCAACCGCCATTGCACTTTCCATCTCTGTGAATCTGACCTCTTTAGGGACTTAACAGAAGTGGAATCATACAGCATCTGTCCTTTCATGAATGCCTTATTTCCCTTAGCCTAATGTCCTTGTAGGAGAGAAAGATACTTTTCCTCTACCCTCTTAGGTTTGTTCCAGGTCCTGTAAATTAAACTGACAAAAGACAGGAGAAAAGACCTCCAAATTTTTACATGCTTGGAGGTTTTACAGAAAAAAGTGAAAACAAGCAGTTAGACTCAGGAGCCTATCTACCATTTTAACACAGGGTAATAAATTGTGAAGTCATGAGACCAAGGAAAAGGGGTTTGGACTTCTAGGGACAATAAATTGTGGGACTGTGGCTAGGAAGTTTATGGAGGAAACTGAGGGAAGGTAAGGGCTATTTTAGTAAGGTTTGTTTATGCGGTCTCATCTATGTACAGTGACGAGGGTCATTCTCTTCATCCTGGTACAGGGCAGGCAGAAACTTAGGGAAGACAGAGAGCTCTTCTTATCTCTGCTTTTCCTCAACTGCCTTCAGGTAAAAATAACCAATATGCCCACATGGCACGTTTGGGTATGGCCTGTTCTGAAGTCCTTCACTCTCCAGGTTCACCCATGTTGTAGCACAGGTCAAAGTCTCCCTGCTTTTTTACAAAGTTTGGTCTCATGTGCTAATTTAGAGATTGACAAGACAGTAAACTAATTTTCTAGAAACTACTTGTGACAAATGGGTTTCTTCAGGCTTCTGTTACTGTTTTCCCATTAGTGAATAAACAGATGTGCTCTTTATGGAAGTAGCAACAGAAAACACAATCAGGCAACAGAGGCTACAAAGTTTGAAACTGGAAGTGATTCCAGAACTCTTGAATCCACACTCTTACTGACAATCAAACCTTGGCCACTGGAAACCATGTGCATCTACAAGGACAATCTCTATAGTCTGAGGAGGTGACTCTATCCACCCAAGGTCCCTTCCAACACTAACTTCCCACAGGATGAAAAAGGCTCCCACACAGGACAAAGTGAAGGAATCAAAAGGCCTTCTTTCAGGTGAAGGCACATCACACACATGAACCAGAATTTTCATCTTATCTTTTTCTGCTGTACGACACAATTTTAATTAGATCTCTGCATGCAGAAATTAATGGAAGGAAAGAAATAGAAAGTATTTTCCTTGGCTTTTAGGCAAATCCATCTGTTAAAAGCCAGAATGCTTGGGCAAACATATTTCTGAAATACAAAATGCATCTAATCAAACCAAAAGTTGGATGAGTCCTGATTGAAATCAGATTACAAGATAGCTTTGTTCACTTAAAAACAAAACAAAACAAAACAAAAAAACATATCCTAGATCAAAGCAAGGTGTTCAAAATGAAACCGTACCCACAGGAGACTGTCTGCTACCCCATACGAAGGGACGGTATTTGCTGGAGACTCCACAATCGTTAGCTACTTATTTTGTTTCCTCTTGAATTAATTTCCTTATGTACTTAGAGTGGCAAGTTAGATTTCAAAACCTAGACTCCTCTCTACTCCTCAGTGGTTTGCTCCCACCACACAGCATAATTTCCCCCTTTCATCCTTTAAGATGGTGCCCCCCACCGCTTTCCCCTCGGGACAGAGCCACTCTGCTGTCCTAAAGAAGGTGACCCAGGAACACCACCGCAATTCGGTGGAGGCGGGGCCCCAAGTTCGGAGTAGACGGTGCAGCAGATATTCTTGGGTCGCTGGCAAGAGCGGTGGGTAGCTTCCTTCAGAGAAAGCACACAATGCTAGAAAGGACCGGGTCTCTAAGGGCAGGGCGTGTCCAGCACCGTGAAATACAGCTTATGCATGAGCTCCTAGGAGTCCACGTTATTAGTTTGCACTTCCTGACTTTGGGAAATCCATTACAAAAGTCAAGCCACAGTGGGGAGGAGAGCTGGCCAGGCCAGGGCAGGCGGTGGGGGGTGGGGAGAGGCGCGGATGGCTTTCTGGAAGGCTCAGTAATCCACAGTGAAGGTCTGCATTCTCCCACAGGATTCCTTCCAGGATGTTCATCGGGGCTGCAGGATGCTTCCCTCCCACCACCCCCCCAGAAAAAATTCTATACGGTTCCATTCCTCACACTGACATCATGTTTCCTCATTCCCAGAACCAGAATCACAGGACACTCCTCCTGCTCACTCCCTGATGCCCTCATCCTCTGGGTTCCCACAGCTCGAGCCATGAGAACATCTGCCGGCTCAGCCCTCCCCAGGATGCTCACTGCAAACCCAAACCTTTCTTTCCAGAACTACCAAATAACTCTACTTTATTTCCTCTTTTTTTTTTTTTTTAAAGAGAAGTCATTTCCTCAAATTCTTCTATGAAAATCGCAGTCATTTCAAAATCTTTTTTCCTGGGCTTCCTTTGACTTGGTTTGCAACATCCATCCCTCCCCTATAGGGATCTCGGTCCTTTGGTTGCAGACCATGGATGTTGGCAAGCTTTAGACCACACCTGTGACTGGGTGAGGTCCCTGAGACCCTAAGAAAATCCCAAGATAGTAGGAATTTCTCAGCAGATACAAAAACAACACCTTCTTCCTTTGGGTCAATCCATTCTCAGTAAAAGTAATAATCTGACATATTGCAAATACAGGAACACTTCCATTTCTTTTCTAATTTATGACCACACTGGGGAGGAAAAGGACCACAATGTTATAGTCTAGTTTCCTAGGTCTCACATTGTCCAGGATAACCCAATATTCCTTTAGGTTTTTTTTCTTTTTCTTTTTTTTAAGCTTTTATGTTAAATTACTTTAATTTAATTTTATTATTTTTAAAAAAGATTTTATTTATTTGACAGAGACACAGCGAGAGAGGGAGCACAAGCAGGGGGAGTGGGAGAGGGAGAAGCAGGCTTCCCAATGAGCAGGGAGCCTGATGCGGGGCTCAATCCCAGGACCCTGGGGATCATGACCTAAGCGGAAGGCAAATGCTTAAATGACTTAGCCACCCAGGAGCCCCCCTTTAGGTTTTTTTCTTAATCCACATTTAACACAGTGAGGTAGAGAGATTTCCATTCACCTGCACTCCATTCAGAAAGACCATGTTTTTTCTTTGGAAGGTGCTGCCACAACCCACCTCAGCCCAGGTCTGGGGGTGTGGACGAGCAAGGGGTGGGGACTGCCTAGCCCACTGAGAAGAAGGATTTGGCTTATTTGCTCTCAGATGGGTATGGGTGACAGAGCAGGAGGTCACCAGAGGAGAAAGAAGTGAGGGGCACTCTTCTCCAAGATGCCTGAGGTGGCCAGTGGAGGTTTAAGGCTGAGGACACAGTGGTATCCTCTAACCATAGCCACAGTCTTCAGGAGAGGCCTCACTACCTGTGCAGCCTTGTCGGACTGGGTTTTCTCAGGGCATTGGAGGCTGTTCCCTAAGTTGGCCTGCTCCGTGTGGTTCTGAGAGAGCCATACAGAACCGGGTGCAAGGGGGCTGTTGGACAGTATGCCTTGGACACCATCCCAGTTTATAGGGAAACTTCTGGGCATCCACAATTCTTGCAAATTGAGAAAGGAGGCAAATATATAGACTGTGAGGTGAAGGGGAGCCCAACTGACATCAGTTAACTAGTTGTTTTTTTTTTTAAGATTTTATTTATTTATTTGACAGACAGATCACAAGCAGGCAGAGAGGCAGGCAGAGAGAGAGAGGAGGAAGCAGGCTCCTTGCTGAGCAGAGAGCCCGATGCGGGGCTCGATCCCAGGACCCTGAGATCATGACCTGAGCCGAAGGCAGAGGCTTTAACCCACTGAGCCACCCAGGCACCCCCAGTTAACTAGTTTTAAAGATAGTGGTTTGCTTTCATTTCCTTGAAATCATGTTTATTTTTTAAGAAAAATTACATAGATTGAATTATTGTCTTGTTTACTTCAAGTAGAACCATATGTGGTTTCAGTAGCAGTTCCGGTCTTCCCAGTAAGCAGGTGCATGTGCTGGCTCACCACCCCCAGCCTTCACTGAAACCGGCTTCCATTTTTTACAAATAAAATACACACTGTATCTTCCCCAAACCACCAAATCATTCTTTACACTGGTGTTAAAAAAGATCATGGGGCACCTGAGAGGCTCAGTCTGTTACCTGACCAGTTCTTGGTTTTGCCTCAGGTCATGATCTCAGCCCCGCCTGGGGCTCTGTGCTCAGCCTGGAGTCAGCTTGAGATTTTCTTCCTCTGCCCCTTCTGTGCTCTCAAAGAAATAAATCTTAAAAAAAAAAAAAGAAAAGAAAAGAAAAGAATACCACCCACTCATGCTCTCTCTCTCTCAAATAAATAAATCTTAAAAAACAACAACAACAACAACAAACAAGTAAATAGACCCCAGATGGACTCTTGTGCTTAAGCCGCATGTCAGCAAACCAAGACACAGTATCTAACCTGTCATTTCTGCCTCTCTCAGGTATGTAACCTTTTATCAGTTAATCTAGAATTACCTGGTCAGCACTAATGAGGTAATCTACCGACAGACCCCTTTCAACCCCATTCAAAAGCAACTTTGTCTGAAACAATCCACTCTTTGCTAGAAACTTCCCTTTCCCACCATTTTCTGCCTATAAAAGCTGTTCATTTTGAACAACTCTTTGGAGCTCCCTCTCTCTCTCTACTAAATGGGGTGCTGTCTAATTCATGAATTGTTGAGTAACAACACTACAATCTTAAACATTTACTCAGTTGAATTTTGATTTACAGCTGTGTAACATGAACTCCTACAGACCAAAAGCTGTATCACCTGTTGGAGACATAGTCAATGTACACTTACATCTTGGCAAAAAACTTCTAAAGGTTACATTGAAACTGCCAGTTCAAGAAGCTGAATTACATCATTATTTTGACTGATTTAACTGGAATCCACCACATCTCAAATCCTCATTTTAGCTGCAAGTCACCTCACTTTCATTCAGTATTAACAATTATTTTCAAGACTATATGTGTGTCACAACCTCCATTTTATAAACACAAACCAAAGACAGTTATTCAAATTGATGGTCTCCATAACTAAAAATCAAAAACTGAACTCAACACATATGATTCTTAACAGTAGGAGGAAAGATAAGCTAAAATCACAGGCCCTCCTCAAAATAAAGCCTAGTGTAAACTATGGATCTTCGGGTTATTATCATGTGTCCATGCAGGCTCATCGACTGTACCAAATATACCACTCTGGTGGGGGATGGTGAGAACAGAGGGGGCTGTGTGTGTGGGGAGGAAGCAGGAATGTGGAAAATCTATGCACCTTCCCTCAATTTTACAGTGAATATTAACTGTTATAAAAAATAGTCTTAATAGAGAAATTAAAACCTGCATGCTCTCCTTCACCCGTGCATTCAGCAAACACCCCTTGGATGCATACCGGGTGGTACCCAGCCGCCACCTTATGGCTTTCCTTGAGTCTCTGGGACTCATATCTGTGGACTCATATACTGAGCAATCATATCTGTGGAGAAGGTATGGAGAACATCCAATTCTATTATCCTTGACAATTGTGGCTGGTCCAGTCCCAACCCAGCCAAAGACCAGTTGTGTCAGACAAGACCTGAAAACTTCTCTAATCCTCAGTTTCAAATATAAATTGGCATTTATAAGTACATAGCAATGCAGGCCTACCTCAAGAAGCAAGAAAAGTCTCAAATATACAACCTAAGTTTACGCCTAAAGGAGCTAGAAAAAAAAAAAACAAAAAACCACCCCAGCAAATAAAGCCTAAAGCCAGCAGAAGAAGGGAAATAATAAAGATCAGAGCAGATAAAATGATACAGGAAAAAAAAAAAAAATCCAGTGAACAGATCAGTGAAACTAGGAGCTGGTTCTTTGGAAGAATAAGATTGATAACCCCCTAGCCAGACTTACCAAAAAGAAAATAGAAAGGACTCAGATAAATTCAATCAGAAATGAAAGAGGAGAGATCACAAACAACACACAGAAACACAAACAACTATAAGAGAATATTATGAAAAATTATATGCCAACAAATTGGGCAATCTAGAAGACATTGATAAATTCCTAGAAACACATAAACTACCAAAACTGAAACAGGAAGAAATAGAAAACTTGAACAGACCTATAACCAGCAAAGAAATTGAATCAGTAATCAAAAATCTCCCAACAAACAAAAGTCCAGGGCTGGATGGCTTCCTAGGGGAATTCTACCACACATTTTTAAAAAAGATTTTATTTATTTATTTGACAGAGAGAGAGAGAGCAGAAGTAGGCTGAGTGGCAGGCAGAGGGAGAAGCAGGCTCTCCACTGAGCAGGGAGCCCGATGTGGGGCTCAATCACAGGACCCTGGGATCATGACCCGAGCCGAAGGCAGACACTTAATGACTAAGCCACCCGGGAGCCCCTTCTACCACACATTTAAAGAAGAGTGAATATCTATTCTTCTCAAAATATTCCAAATAATAGAAATGGGAGGAAGACTTCCAAACTCATTCTATGAGGCCAGCATTACCTTGATTCCAAAACGTGACAAAGACCCCACTAAAAGGAGAATTACAGGCCAATATATCTGATGAACATGGATGCAAAAATTTGAATCCAACAGTACGTTAAAAAGATTATTCACCACAACCAAGTGAGACTTATTGCTGGGCTGCAAGGGTGGTTCGGTACTTGCAAATCCAATCAATATGATACACCACATTAATAAACAAAAGGATAAGAATCATATAATCCTCTCAATAGATGCAGAAAAAGCCTTTGGCAAAGTACAGCATCCATTTTTGATAAAAACCCTCAACAACGTAGGGGTAGAGGGAACATACCTCAACATCATAAAGACCATATACAAAAGATCCACAACTAATATCATTCTCAATGGGAAAAAATTGAGAGCTTTTCCTCCAAGGTCAGGAGTAAGACAATTCCACTCTCACCACTATTATTTAACATAGTACTAGAAGCCCTAGCCACAGCAATCAGACAACAAAAAGATATAAAAGGCATCCAAATTGGCAAGCAAGTAGTCAAATTTTCCTATTCATGGATGACATGATACTCTAGAAAACGTGAAAGATTCCACCAAAAAATTGCTAGAACTGATACATGAATTGAGCAGTCACAGGATAATCAACATACAGAAATGTCTTGCATTTCTTTTTTTTTTTTTAAGATTTATTTATTCGAATGAGAGAGGTAGAGCTTGTATACAAGTTAGGGGAGGCGCAGAGGGAGAGACTCGTCAAGCATAACCCCCACTGATCGCAGAGCCTGACAGGGGCTCCACCTCATGACTCACGAGATCCTGACCTGAGCTTAAACCAAGAATCAGATGTTTAACCGACTCAGCTACCCAGGTGTCCCATGTCTTATATTTCTTTTTTTTTAAAAGATTTTATTTATTCATTTGACAGACAGAGATCACAAGTAGGTGGAGAGGCAGGCAGAGAGAGAGGAGGAAGCAGGCTCCCTGCTGAGCAGAGAGCCCGATGCGGGGGCTCGATCCCAGGACCCTGGGATCATGACCTGAGCCAAAGGCAGAGGCTTTAATCCACTGAGCCACCCAGGCACCCCATGTCTTATATTTCTATACACCAGTAATGAACCAGTAGAAAGAGAACTCAGGGAATCAATCCCATTTACAGTTGCACCAAAAATCATCAGATACCTAGGAATAAACCTAACCAAAGGGTAAAAGATCTGTACTCCAAAAACTACAGAACACTTATGGGGGTGCCTTGGTGGCTCAGTGGGTTAAAGCCTCTGCCTTCAGCTCAGATCATGATCCCAGGGTCCGGGGATCAAGCCCCACACTGGGCTCTCTGCTCTGTGGGAAGCCTGCTTCCTCCTCTCTCTCTCTCTGTCTGCCTCTCTGCCTACTTGTGATTTCTGTCTGTCAAATAAATAAATAAAATCCAAAAAAAAAAGAAAACTTATGAAAGAAATTAAAGATAACACAAAGAAATGGAAAAACAACCCCATGCTCATGGATTAGAAGAATACTGTTAAAATTCCAAAACACCCAAACAATCTACACATTTAATGCAATCCTTATCAAAATACCACCAGCATTTTTCACAGAGGTAGAACAAACTATCCTAAAATTTCTATGGAATCACAAAAGACCCTGAATAGTCAAAACAATCTTAAAAAAGAAAAGCAAAGCTGGAGGCATCACAATTCCAGACTTCAAGTCGTATAACAAACCTGTAAACTGGGTGTGGTGCGTAAACAATAATGAATCTTGGAACACTGAAAAAATTAAATTAAATTAAATTAAAAAAAACAAACCCTGTAAACATCAAGGCAGCATGGTACTAGCACAACAGACACATAGATCAATGGAACAGAATGGAAAATCCAGAAATGGACCCTCAACTCCATGGTCAACTAATCTTCGACAAAGCAGTAAAACATATCCAATGGAAAAAAGACAGTCTCTTCAACAAATGGTGTTGGCAAAATGGTATAGAAACATACAAAAGAAAGAAACTGTACCACTCTCTTATACCATACACAAAAATAGACTCCAAATGGATCAAAGACCTAAATGTGAGACAGGAAATCCTGCAAGAGAACACAAGCAGTAACCTCTTTGACATTAGCCATAGTAACTTTTTTATAGATATGTCACCTGAAGCAAGAAAAACAAAAGCAAAAATAAACTATTGGGACTTAATCAAATAAAAAGCTTCAATATAGTGAATGAAATAATCAACAAAACTAAAAGGCAACCTACTCAATGGGAGAATATTTGCAAATGACCTAAAGGGTTAGTATCCAAAATCTGTAAAGAACGTATCAAACTCAACACCCAAAAAAACAAATAATCCATTTAAGAAATAGGCAGAAGACATGAATAGACCTTTTTCCAAAAACGACTTCCAGATGGCCAAAAGACACATGAAAAGATGCTCAATATCATCATTAGGGGAATACAAATCAAAACCACAAGGAGATACCACCTCACACCTGTCAAAATGGCTAACATTAACAACACAGGACACAACAGATGCTGGTGAGGATGCAGAGAAAGGGGAACCCTCTTACATTGATGATGGGAATACAAGCTGGTGCAGCCACTCTGGAAAACAGCACAGAGGTTCCCCAAAAAGTTAAAAATAAAGCTTCCCTATGACCCAGCAATTGCACTACTAGGTATTGAACCAAAGAATACAAAATAGTGATCCGAAGGGGCACCTGCATCCCAATGTTTACAGCAGCAACGTCTACAATAGCCAAACTCTGGAAAGAGCGCAGATGTCCATGGACAGATGAATGGATAAAGAAGATGTGGTATATACATATAATGGAATATTACTCATCCTTCAAAGATAATGAAATCTTGTTATTAGCAACAACATTTATTTGAGAGAGAAGGAGAGTGAAGGGAAGAAGCCGACTCCCCACTGAGCAGAGAGCCTGATATGGGACTTGATCCCAGGACTCTGAGGTCATGGCCTGAGCCAAAGGCAAGGTGTTTATCTGACTGAGCCACCCAGGTGCCCTAGCAACAACAGGGATGAAGCTAGAGTGTGTTATGCTAAGTGAAATAAGTCAGTCAAAGACAAACACCGTATGATTTCACTCATGTGGAATTTAAGAAACAAAACAGATGAAGATGGGAGGAGGGAAAAAAAGGAGAGAGAGGGAGGCAAACCATAAGAGACTCTTCACTATAGAGAACAAACTGAAGGTTGATGGAGTGAGGTGGGTGGGGGGGTGGCTAGACGGGTGATGGGTATTAAGGAGGGCACTTGTTGGGATGAGCACTGGGTGCTATATGAAAGTGATGAATCACTGAATTCTACCCCTGAAACCAATACTACACCATATGTTAACTAACCAGAATTTAAATGAAAACTTAAGTAAACAAATTGGCATTTTAATATTTGCAACCCCCCTTTTACCTCTCAGATACTGGAAAAATAAAATTTGACAATAGCTGTGAAAACTGAGAAACTATAAAGCTTTATCTAAGTGATATCCATACACTCCGTGTGCTATGTGCTAAATTTACCATAAGACAAAAAACTGTAATAAGACTAAAAATATGGGTTCCTTCCATGTTAATGTCTCAGTTGCCCATGTGAAAAATTGTAGTTGGTTCCTGACCAAAGGTGATGAACAATGCAGAGACCGTCCCATGGGTAAAGGCAATCCTGCCATAACCTTCAAGTGACAGTCCTTGAACTAACCTGCCTTGCTTCAAAGGACCACACATGTGGTCCTTTTTGTGGCAACACACTACACAGACCACCCCCTGACAGCTCTTCATGTACCCTCAACCTGTGCAGAGGAGGGGCCACCTGGCTATTTGACAGGGTGGCTGTTTCTCATCCTCTGCATGGCCAGGTCTGCTTTTCCCACCACACGTTCCCTATGGACGGCATGGACTGAGCTCCCTCCCACCACCCCTTGTCCCCACCCAGTGCTCCCTCTCTCCGAACTGTTTTGCACACATGGTCTGATCAACATCTGGAAGTGAAATTCCAATGGTGTCCCAAATCAAAAACCTTCCATGACTCTCCTTTGCCTAAATGATAAAGCCCAACTTCCCAACACTGGTTGTTATGGGTTGAATTAATGTCCCCCCAAAAAGATATGCTGGAGTCCTCATCCCCCATTCAGGGATGGGCCCTAATCCAATGGGACAGAGAAACAAACAAACAATGGGTCAGACATTGGCAAGAAGGTGGCCATCTATGCACCCGGGAGAGCAGCTCAGAGCAGAGCCTTCCCTCAGCTCTCAGGAGAAGGCAGCCCTGCAGAGAGTTCACACTTACCCATCACAGATGCCCCTTCGCTTCCCACCTCCAGGCCCTAACTCACTTCTCTTGTTTTATGCTGGCATGTACTCATTCTCCCGTTTTATATCTGCACGTACTCAATGGGAACCGTCCTTCAAAGATGCAAAGCTGACAAGTGACATCCTTCAAAGATGCTAAGTCACATCCTGCTGAGATGTCACCAACACCTGCAAACAGGTTTTCGGAGTCCTCCTGGCCGAAGTAATTCCTTCCACCTCTGACCATTCTTGGCTACTTGTACTTCTGTACTGCAACCCTCATTCCCACCTTTCACATTGTAATTATTTCTATCTATGTCCCATTCACTGACTGGATGTGAACTTCTGGAGGGCAAGAGAGAGGTCAGGTTCCTTGCTGTGTCCCCATAGGCCTAGTCCTGGGTCAAATGTAGGCCTTCCACAAAATATTTGTTTAATGAGGGGCGCCTGGATGGCTCAGTCATTAAGCATCTGTCTTTGGCTCACGTTATGATCCCAGGGATCAAGCACCACTTCGGGCTCCCTGTTCGGTGGGGAGCCTGCTTCCACCTCTCCCACTCCCCCTGCTTGTGTTCCCTCTCTCAGTGTCTCTGTCTGCCAGATAAATAAATAAAATCTTTAAAAATATATATTTGGGGGTGCCTGGGTGGCTCAGTGGGTTGAAGCCTCTGCCTTTGGCTCGGGTCATGATCCCAGGGTCCTGGGATCGAGCCCCACATCGGGCGCTCTGCTCAGCAGGGAGCCTGCTTCCTTCCTCTCTCTCTGCCTGCCTCTCTGCCTACTGTGATCTCTGTCTGTCAAATAAATAAGTAAAATCTAAAATAAATAAATAAAAATTAAAAATAATAAAAAAATAAAAAAATATATTTGTCTAATGAAACGGAGTAACCAACAGTCTCCAAATGAGTCTCCTTTAACCCTACTGAGCTTTCTGCCAACTCGAAATGGCTTAAGCTAATTATGCAGCCTCAATCCAACATTTTCCAGGGCTCTAAACGTGAAAAGTGTTTTTCTTACTCCATCCACTATGGTTTTATCTAGTGCCCTACATCTGTTATACATCTGTTACCATCTAATTCGTTTTCAGAAAAACCAGAGAAGTAACCTTACTATCAATACAAATGAGTTTCCACACCATTTTGCCACAAGTCCTCCACTACACACAACTATATACAGACAGTGGTCCGCACAAACAAAGGAATGCCACTCAACAATACAGTCAGCTATTGATACCACAGTACGACATGGATGTACCGCCAAATGAGAACGCTGAATGGAAAAAGGCTAACATAACATAAGAGTACGTAGTATATGACTACTTACACATAAAACACTAGAAAATCCAAACTTATCTACGGTGCTAGAAAGCAGATCAGCTGCTGCCTAGGGGTCATGTGAGGAGAAACCAAAGGAAAGGATGGCCAAGGGATGTGAGGAAAATTTGGGGGGTAATGGCTATGATCAATATCTTGATTGTGACATCGGCTTCATGGCTGCATACACATGTCAAAGCATTTAGTTATAGAACTTTAAATATGTGGGGTTTATGTAGATTATACCTCGATAAAGCTGTTTTATGTTATATATATGTATATATACATACATATATATAAATATTATACAAATATAAAATAAATATTATATGCATACACAATGCATTTCTGCACTAGGGTGTTTAAAATCTCTTCAGGACTATGAAATTGAGTGCCAAATAGTCTTGTCTTGACAATGCAATAATAGAACTCCGTTAAGTAGAAACCAAAACCACATTAAGTGTTTTTCAGTTTTTCAAAATGAGGATTTAACTAAAGTTTTGGGTCTTCTTTTCAAATGGATCATATTACTCTTCACACAGCCATTTGCTTTATCTGTTGGGAATATAGACCTAACTCTTGTTTTTGTACTTTTCAAGGTATAGATCATTGACTAAGGAAGATAGTCAAAACAGAATTTTTTCTAAGTTCCTTCAGATTGTCATTTTGTAAAAACAAACAAAATTGCCATTTTGCACAATATAACACACAGAAAACCAAAGACATCAATTAGTGTTTTGAACATATGACAAGGGACCCCTGGGTGGCTCAGCTGGTTAAGCGTCTGCCTTCAGCTTGGGTCATGATCCCAGTGTTCTGGGATCGAGCCCCAGGTCAGGCTCCTTGCTCAGTGGGGAGTCTGCTTCTCCCTCTCCCAGTACCCCTTCTCCCGCGCATGTTGTCTCTCTCACTCACTCTTTACCTCTCAGATAAATAAAATGTTTTCTTTTTAAAAAATAAAATAGAATAGGACAGAGTGACTACTTTTTGGGATTATTATTTTTCCAGGGCCAATTCTGACAAGGAGTGTTTGGAGGGCACGGTGCTGTGTGGTTCAGGAAGCCAAGGTGGGGGTTTCGGCTTCTCTCCTGCACCCTCAGTGACCAAGGAATCTCTGTTCTATCTTGCTAGCTGTTTTTTGCCTAACGCAACAGAATGACTCCCAAGTATCTTGTGATTTGCCAGAAGATGATGCAGCGTGTTGGGATGGGAAAAGGGGGCCTCGTTGACTGTGACCGAGCCAGACCCCTGACCTGGCACTGTCATCCTGGAAAGCTGCTGTCCCAGCTGAAAGCAGCTGATCAATCTCCAACGCACACCCCCGGACGCCTGAACCAGGCCCGGATGGTTGTCAGGACAGCCCGCAGGACCCAAGATTCTGGAATGTTCAGAATATTCAAAAAGGCTCAACTCTGCCTCCCCGCCCAAGGCCTCATTCCACCGGCTGGGGAGAGCTCTTTGCCTTGACACTGACACAAGCCAGAGAAACGCTTAATGGTGAAAAGATCTCCCGCAAACGGCTGGATTGTGAAACTCGCCCTGCCCTGGGTTCTGTCGCAATTGGAGCCACAGCTCTGGGGCTCTGTTTTCAGAGAAGGAGACAAACTGTAAGAGACGCTTAACCAAAGGAAACAAACGGAGGGTGACTGGGTGATGGACATTCCAAAAGGCACGTGATGTGATGAGCACTGTGTGTTACACACAACTGATAAATTACTGAACCTCTGAAACTAATGATATACTATATGTTGGCTAACTGCACTTACATAAAAAGAATTCAGGATACGTGGAAAACCTCAGCAGAAAAACAAGTGGCATTTTCACCACTGTAGTTCAGAAAAAAAAAAATTTTAGGTCCGTATCCCACAATGCTTCAACAGCATCCTTGTTGAGCAGCTGTAGAGAAACAACTTGAAGAAGGAAATCTCTAGAACCTTGTTTTATAATGGATTGTGAGCAAATCTCTCAAAAGATAACTGAATAAAGCCCATTCAGCAGACCCCATACAATCACAAGTATGTATGAAGCCGGAGAATGTTAGGAAAATTTGAGAGGTCTCCTAGTAAATTTCCTTTCATCGAAATGGCCAGTGTGAGAAGGCTTCATCTAAACCATTGGTCTCTTAAGCAAATGCCTAGTAAAATACCCTGCCCTGAAAGGCTGACACTGCAGAGAATAATGTTTAGGCGTATTCCCTAATCTAATATTTTCTTAGTGGAGAGTGGGGGGCAGGGGCGGAGGGGGAAGAACAGCTGGGTCCTAACACACCCAGAAAAGTTTGCTTCTACAGCATTTTCAAACCAGGGATTTGGTTAGTTTGAACCGCCCCTACTTTTGTCCAGCACACATCACCACTTTAAAACAGGAAAGAAAGAAGAAAACTGCTTGGGGAGTTTCGTTTTAATCATTTCATTATTTTCCTCCAATAGGAACTGCTGTCACGTGGACAACAACTATGTCCCTCTCTCAAGCTGTCCAGGAAAATTGTTCTCCGTGAGGAGACGTCAGGCTGGCAGCATCTTATCAAGTGGGTCTTTGTTATTTTTAAGCCCAGAAAACAGATTTATCAAGGACAGAAGCAGTGAATTCTGAGTCATAAAAAAAGGTCAGTGTTTGTTCGGACCAGCAATAAGTCAGAAGAACATTTGGGTGACAGTCTGTACGTCGTCTGAACACTGGTACGGTCTGTCAGCTTTAGGGTTAGTATGTAAAACACTGGGTACCTGTGCTGTGTGGTACTTACTGTATTATTCACACTCAGTGACCCTTAGTGATGTCCTGCTGTTATCAAACAGAGGAAGAGGACTTTTTCTCAAGGCAAAGGATTAGAGCAGCACAGCGGCTGGCCGAAAGGTGGCGGGAGAATGAGCAGAGTTCCCGAGGCTCACGCAACCTGGAAGGTCCCTCTGGCTCTCCACCCAGCAACCACGGGCATGCACACACCTGCAGGACCAGCCACCAGGGCCCACCACCCCTGGAACGTTTACTTTACATCGTCCGTAATCACTGATGTGCATCCCCCAGACACCATTGCTGACTCTGCTTCCGAAGCACTCTCTAAGTCAACGTCATGTCTGAAAGCTGATTTTACTCATTTACTTAATTCTTTTCTTTGTTTACGCAGTTTATTTCAATTTTTTTTTTTTTTTAGCACTTCAGACCTTCTCTAACATGCCCAGAAGCATTAATTTCAAATTCAAAGCCTTCAATGATAAGCCCACCGGAGAAGCAGCAACACTCCAAATGATGAGAATAAGGAATGTTCACGAGATTTTCCTGCTCAGTGTACCCTACAGGAGAATGATAGTGCACTCTTCTTTTTACCAAATGGAATGGTTTATTTTTTTTAAACTTATTTGTATTTAAATTCAATTAATTAACATATAATGGATTATTGGTTTCAGGGGTAGAGGTCAGTGGTTCATCAGTTGCCTAAAACACCCTTGGGATGCCTGGGTGGCTCAGTTGGTTAAGCCGCTGCCTTCAGCTCAGGTCATGATCCCAGGGTCCTGGGATCGAGCCCCACATCAGGCTCCTTGCTCAGTGGGAAGTCTGCTTCTCTCTCTGCCTCTGCCTGCCACTCTGCCTGCTTGTGCTCTCTCTCTGACAAATAAATAAATAAAATCTTTAAACAAAACAAATACCCAGTGCTCATTAGATCACGTGCCCTCCTTAATGTCCATGACCCAGTTACCCCATCCACTGTGATAGCGCGCTTTTAAAAGTTCTGTTAGCTATGGTACCTCACCAGGAATGTAGAGATGAGGAGAATGTGCCTCAGAGAGGCTGAGGGACTTGCCTAAAGTCACACAGCTCAGTGGCAGTAGCGCAGAGGCCAGAAGCCAAGGTTTCTATTTCCACTTCCAGAACACATTGGCCACATCAGTCAGTTGGGGGACTACCTCAGGGGACACTTGCTCCATTTATCTCCTCTTTCCTGGCTACCTCAGAATTTTAGTTCATTTACCAAGTGCCAACAGAGAACAGATCAGTGGGGAAAGACCAAATAAAGGGACAAAAAGGGGGTTTAATGAGAAGCAATTGTTTTTAAGACCATAAGCTCTATTTGATCCCATTAATTTTAATAAGAAAGATGGAAAGTGTAGCCCAAAACCACAAACTTCTTCTAAGACCCCTGTCTCTGTCCTAACTTATCTGGCTGAGCTTATGATAAGAAAAACAGGACTGTGGAAGGGCTCTACAAACCTAGCATCTGATCTACCAGGAACCTATGAAGAGGGAAAGAACGAAAGTACAAAGAAGCTTGAAAGGAAGGTCAGAAGATTCTAGGGCAACAAGACAGACGTAGCCCTGAAAAGCTGATAAGGAAGGCCCACTGAAGAAGGGGTGAAAGTGTATACGGCTCTTGGGGTCGGGGTACTGCCACTCCAAGCGTGCATTCTCTCCTTCTCCAGACATCAGCTCAGGCTCCCTCAGTTGATTCAAATTACCCTCAAACCCAAGGAGTAAAGCTTTTAACAGCCAACTGATTGCAAGATGTTTAAAAGCTAAAGGAAAAAAATTACCCTCCAAGCTATACACACAAGAGGCATGTGTTCCAGGTGAATGGAATTCCATTCCTGGAGATGTAGAAACTGTAGAATTTACTACAGAAGATGTAAGTCCTCATTATTTTCGCAGCCTTAAGTGTTCTTTGTCCAAAAAAAAAAAAAAAAAAAAAAAAAAAGGCTTTTCCTGGTTGAGATTGCTCTCTAATAGACAACTTTACTTCCAACTGAATGACCATCTGCTTCCCCTTGGAACCTGAGAATTAGAGGAGTTCTGGAACTCAGCACTTAGAACTCAACACCTGCTATACATTCACAAATTCTTCTGTGTTATCACAGCGGCACAGGCTCCCCTAGCTGGTCCCACCCAGTTCCTCCCGCAACTGATGAGATTCTTTTAAAGAGCTCATAGGAAAAATTCCACCCCAATGCAACACACCCAAGAGGGGGCAGGAGCAGGGTTGGGTAGATGTTGATAAACCCAAGTCAGTTTGTGGGCACAGAGTAGGAACCCCGCCCCCCCTACAGAGCCTCAGCCCTGAGCTGGTAGCAAAGCGAATACAGGGAAATAATCCTGCCTTCCAGCTGGGAATCCCCAGATGTCCTCCCCTACAGGGCAGCTGCTCTGCACAAAGGACGCCCCCCAAATGCCTCAAATACTAACAGAAGTCAGCTGGACTTGATGCAGTGGAGTGGGAGGTTAGGGACTATCCAGAATCACTGCCACAATGTATGAACGATGCAGGAAAGGAAACAATGCCTCGTCCAAGAAGGAGAAGATAGCGCCGTCTCCTACCAGCAGTCCACACAACCACCACCACTATGTAGACGGGGATCTAGGAAACCTCAGACCATCGCCCCTCCCTTCCATCTCACCAGGGGTGCCAATGTCCCAGCACCCGCTGTGGCAGGCATCACACTCACCGTCGGGTGTGGGTCCAGACAGCCAGGGACCATGCGGTGTGGAGGGAGAAGAGTCTAAGGCTTGGAACTATGACTGGATTTGGGTCCAGGATCGACTACTTCCTAACTACATGACCTTCTGTAAAATGGGGATAATGCTGCCAGGGAGTTGCTCTGAAGATGTAAGGGGATGAAGGGGCTCCTCTCATTACAGTAATGCACCCCTGGGAGGTTCTCTCACCCAAGTCAGGCCCTGAATACTTTATTAAAATAAGACATCGAAAGGACAAGACATGAATGCTGCTGCAGATGTGGAGAAAGGAAACGGTTGTTCACTGTGGGTAGAAATGTAAATTGGTGCAACCACTATGGAAAACAGCGTGGAGGTTCCTCAAAAAGTTAAAAATAGAAGTACCCTATGATCCAGCAACTTCACTTCTTGGTATATATGCAAAGGAAACAAAAACTTGATGTCAAACAGATGTCAGCACCCCATGCTCACAACATGGAAGCAACCTACGCATCTGCTGACTGACGAGCAGATAAAGAAGCTGTGGTTTATACATACAATGGAATACTATTCTGCCATTAAAAAAAAATCCCACCATGTGAGGATGGAGCTTGAGGGCATTATGCCAAGTGAAGTAAGTCAGAGAAAGAAATTCTGTATGTCTGTATGTAGACATACACAGTATGCATGTGTATATATTCTCACTTATGCATAGAATCTAAAAGAAATACACAAACTGGGGCACCTGAGTGGCTCAGTGGATTAAGCTTCTGCTTTTGGTTCAGGTCATGATCTCAGGGTCCTGGGATCGAGCCCCACATCGGGCTCTCTGCTCAGCGAGGAGCCTGCTTCCCCCTCTCTCTCTGCCTGCCTCTCTGCCTACTTGTGATCTCTGTCTGTCAAATAAATAAATAAAATCTTAAAAAAAAGAGAGAGTAGATCCTAAGGGTTGCATCGCAAGGGAAAAAAATTGTCCTTTTTGTTGTGGTTGTTTCCATGAGATGATGGATGTTAACTTCCTGTGACAATCATTTCACAACATATATAAGTCCTTAGGCTGTATACCTTAAATTTATGCAGTGCTGTATGTCAATTAAATCTCAATAAAATGGAAAAAATAAAAAAAAACCATATAGCATAGCGGACAGTATGAAAAATTATACAGTCCAGTGCATCGAAGCAAATAACCCATACAAACAGTTCTCAATCACTTTTACATGGGAATTGCCTTTTACAAAAGGTCTAATTGTTCTTAATAGTTGAGTACCGGGCAATCCACAAAAGGCACACACTAAAACAAACAAATGCATCCTCCCTCGCTACGGGGCCAAAGGCCAGAAGCCCTGGGCTTGCGGGCAGCTCAGCCACTTAGCGTCACGTGACCGTAGATAAGTTAGGGAACATCTAGCCTCTGTTTCTTCATTGGCAAGACGGGGACCATGGTTTCCATCTTGAACGGTTGTTGCAAGAATTAAATAACCTCATCTACGGAATAAAAAGCCCTAATGCAGCATCTGACACACAGAAGTTTCTTTCGGCCTCAGAAAAATAATGACTCAAAATGCCCACATCCACAAACACCCTCTCTGCCCTAGTTTCACATAACGATATCGATCGTTATGAAGATCGAAGGCTCTTCATATATGCAGATGCAGCAATGTCTAACCCTTCTGGGAAAGCGCATAGGCTAGGTCTGTACAGCCCGCCGAGGCTCAGTGCCCAAGGACGTGACCAGGCACAGATGTTCTCCACTCATTTCTACGGACTTCCCATTAAACCTCGTTTCCTAGCTGAGTTCCCCCTGTGTCTGAGAGTATGCTCAGCGTCTCCCGTGGCTTCTCCACTTCCATCTCAGAACACGCAGCATTTTCTCTTTAAGCGATTCTTCACCTGCTTGACTACTGCAATGCCTGTCCGCCTCTGAGCTGACACTGTCCTTTCTGCAGAAGCAAACTCTTCCTGCTAGCTAAAGCCACCGGCCTCACGGGACCCCTCAGCCTAGGGACCTCCCCTCCTGAGGTCCCTAAGATGAAGTTTCCTCGTCTAAAGTTGGCTTTGCTCTCTCTCCTTCCTGGTTCCTCCTTCTCCTTTCCCTCCACCATGCCTAGAAATTCCACTCAGCCCCGATCCTCGCAAGGCCTTGCCGGTGCACACCTGCCCCTCCCAGGTACTCAGCAGGCCCCAGCTGCCAAAATGCATTCTGGCTCCAAGCTCTCGGCCAACCTCCAGCCTCAGGCTCTAAGGATCGAATCCTGAAGATCTCACCAGAAACACGACCCCATGAATTGAGAGAAGTGACTGGGACTTCCGGATTCATCAGAAACACCTGGGAAATTCCATGTTAAATGACCATTCATTCTCTTTAAATATAAAGAGGCTCTGACTTCCATCATCCACCAAGCATCAAAATTTAGGACACATTTAGTAGCTGAAAAATAAGGTAAACCATTCCTTTTCTAGCTCTAAAGAAACAGAAAAAAGTCAAGACTGAATTAACTATTTACATTTTAAAATGTTCAGATTGATCAGCTAAAACAGTCTGTTCTTATTTTTAAAATTTCACACTTACAATGCAGTATCTAAAATGTAAAAACAATTGAATTGTTTAGGTAGCTATTACTGAAGAAAAACACCCAGGTCACTTATTTTGGTTCCATTTAGGAAAACAACAGAAACATCTGTCATTTCTTATAGCAATTTTTGTTGTCCTTCCCACTGGGTGGCAAAAATATGCTCCAACTGCCTTTCATTAACCTGCTGATCTGGAGGCGATTTGCTCCCCACTGAGACACAGAATCTGTTCCACTGAGTCTTGGTCAAATACAACAATTAAATCATCATTTAATTTTGCAAGCGCTAAAAGAATTTCAGATAATTTAAAAGAAAAGAAAAACATCTTTTAAATGAAAAGCTTGACCTCCCCAAATGAAAAATTCATTTATCTGAGTTGCCACAAGTCTTTAGGTTACAGCAAACCACAAAATGCAGTTCTTGGGTAAAACAAATGAAATGTTCCTGACTAATAATTCTAAGTTTAAGCACATCCATTCAAACTGTGTTGAGTACTTAGCTCATGTCTCTGTCACAATGTGAAAATCTTACTCGGTTCTCCTTTTCCTGACTGCTGCCAGGGACTGTGAGGTCTACAAACTGCGGAGTACAGATAGACGCTCGATGACAGCATGCATCCCCTCTGACAAATCCAACTCAGGGAGCTAGGGATTCCACGTCCGCCTGTTCCTCTGTACATTCGAGGGGGGATGCATGTCTCTTCTAGGCCGCTGTTGTTGTTGCTCTTGGCCTACCAGGAATTATCCCTTCCCTGTTTGCAGTTCCCACAACAGCCCAAGTGGAATGATCCAGAGGCGACTTCCACCCCACAAAGCCCGAAGCCTCATCTACCGCCTTCTGGAATAAGATTTCCTGGAGTACAGTTTCAGTCTGTCCCTTTGCTTTGCCAAAGACAGATCCGCCTACTGGCTATTCTTTGCTGTAATGACAACAGTGCCCTAAGACAAACAACTTATTCTTAGGGGAAAACAATTCATTTCAACCATCCCATGCATTCCCCAACAGCCATTGATTCGCATCACTCCTCCTCTGATAACCAACTTACACAAAAACACAAAGGATTGCCAGAAGACAACTGAGTGTGTGTGTGAGGGTAGCTAACGGAATATCTATTCCACCCCACTGCTTCCTCCTTGTTTTTTTTTTTAAGATGATGAAATCTTTATAAGCAAAAAGATGATTAATTCTCATCAAAAAGATGACCATTTTCTCCCGACAAAGTCTTTGCTGAATCCCCAAATCTAACGTAAAAAAATGACTCACTTTTAAGCAAGTTATTGCTGGGACTTCAGTTTAGAGGGCTATAACGCTGGAAGAGGTCCGTTTTATGGGGCCATTTGGACAAAACTCGCCTTTTTTAGGACACTGGATGGAACAAACCGCTCAGCTAATCCTACATTTCAACGTTTTTAGCCGTATACATTTTGGAATCTTCTGTGTGTCCCAGCACACACAATATGGATCTAATTAGGCCCAGCTGCCTTATGTTAGTAATAAAATTGAAAGAAAAAAAAAAGAGGTGGGGGGTGGGGGCTTCGTTCTCCCCTCCTATATCCCGGTGATCACAAGCTCGCAAGTCGTGCGCATCCTCTATGGTCACTCAGGGCAACACACGCTTCTAAAATCCCCCAGCGCGCCCGGGACCCCGCTCAATGCTCAGACTTCTCAGCTGCTGAGTTTTCTCTCTCTCTCTCTCTCTCTCTCTCTCTCTCTCTGGAAGAGATTTACCGACGGGCTGGAGCCCAACGCTCCGACGCCACCCACCGCCCAGGCCCCGACGCACCCCGCCCGCTCCTGGGCTCCAGGACTTACACGAGCGCCGACGGACAGGGCATCTGGTTCCAGGCACAGTTGTACTGAGCCTGAATAAAACTCTCACTTCCCTCCAGCACAGAGCAGCTCACATTCTTGTTCACGATGTAGGCGCACCAGTTCCTGGGGTGAAGGAGAGAGAGAGCGAGAAGCCACAGTGTAAACCCTGAGAACAATGAGGCTGGGGGAGAAGAGGCCAGCCGGTAAGAGCCGCAGACCGAGCGAAGTTCGGGGAGCCCCACAAAGCAGCCATCGAAGGGAGCACGGCTGCGCCTTCGGGGAACGCGCACCTTTAGCGACAAAAAAACAAAGAAAAGTCCCTGTGGTCCCAGGGGCTTCAGTAATTCCTGGTCGCCCTGCTCTGCGGGACACTCCCTGCGCCCCGCGGCCCGGGAGGCAGCACTGCTGGAAGGGCTGGCGAGACCCACCGCGCGGGCGGTGGAGCGCACGGCCCTCCCGGGAGGAGGCGCCACCCGGGCAGCCCAAGGGGGACCCCCGGCTGCTGCTCTTCGCCTTCGGCAGGGCAGCTGCAGACCGGGCTGCGGGTCGGGAGGAGGAGGCTGGGGGCCCAGGGCTCGGTGCCGGGATCCGGGAGAGGGACCGCTCACTTACTTGTTCCTGGCTCCCGGCCGCGCGGGGTGCACGGGTTGCGGGCCGGCGTGGCACAGCCCTGCGCCGCCCAGGGTCAGCAACGCCAGCGCCCAGCGCCAGGACGCGCGGGGCCGGGGCCGTGTCCGCTGCCACATTCTGCGCGCGGCGGGCGCGCCCCGCCGGCCGGATCCGGAGCGCTGAGGGTCGAGGCTGGCGCCGCGAGGCTGCGGGCGGACGGGGCGCGGCCGGAGAAGGCAGGAGAGGCTTGGGCGCTTCGCGACGTCCCCACCCGCACTCCGCGGCCGCCCCCTCCGGCTTCTCGCTCCCACTTCTCCTTTCCACCCCGTGCGCCCGCGCTTCTCCTCGGTCCCTCAATGACGCACAGGTCCCCCCGGGTGCCGCCCTCTTTATTTCACTTCCCTCTCCGAAACGTGACTCTCCTTCCACCAGGGCTCCCCGTCTCCGGTGCCCTTGCCTCTCGGCAGGGGGCTTGGGGTGAAAGGGCTAAAGAGTTTAGGAGAAAGGTCTAAGTTACAGAATTTCCAATTACTCATTCCTTTGGTCTCTTCCCAGAAGAGGAGCAACTCCGCCTCCCACCTTCCAACAGGCGCGCCCCGGCCCCTTGGGGATGCGGCCGCAGTCGACGAGTCTGGCGGTCCTCACGTCGTGCCTGCTGTGCCCGCGCGCCGGCTCCCCGGAGACACTGAGGGACATCTTTATCAGTCCCTGGGAAGGACGCGACTCGGGTTGCCTCCCCTGGCAGGACGTCTCCATTCCCCCTCACGTTTGGACTTTAGAGTCTAGGGGGAAATGAACACGGATCCTCTTATCTTAACTCTGCCTCATGCATCCATTTCAGGGTTCAAGTGAACGTGCAGGGCAGCATGGAGACAGCCCCACACTTCACAACAGCGACAGAAGCACAGCATCAGACTCTAATAAATGCTACACTACATTTTGAAAGATAATCTGACAGTGTCTGCTTCTGATGTCCTACTCTGAACTTTTTCTGTCAACATGAAAGGCCACACTGGTCCCATTTGCTCCTAACAGTTCAAACACCGCTAGACCTTGGTCTTTTCGCTTGCTTACGTGTTTTCTGCCTAGAGTTACACTAATCTCCACCAATTTCTTTTGGGGACCACGCAACTCTACAGAAGAATGTCATATAAAATCCCTACCAAAGTGTTGTATGCTGGGGTGTATTTGAATCAATCTGCTCTTCTAATGAGCTCTAGAGTGAGGTTATTTACAGACCGCATAAACCACAGTTTCCGTGAGTGAACAGGTTGCTGTTGGCTGTGGCCTGTTATATGGACATTAAACATTTGCTGTGTTCCCTAAATGAAGCCATTGGTCCATTTTATCTCTAATATGCCTTGAGGATGTTGTTGGGCTTTTTGATTTGCAAATGAAAGAAAGGATAGTCCCTAAGTAAAAATTTCACAAAAGCCGAGCAGAAAATTATGCCATGTAAGGAAACAGTCCATCCATGAACTTTCTTAAACAGAAGATCACACACATAATGGGCTGAAGTCATCCCAGCCTTCAGAAGAGCCACCCAGAGGGGAAAAATCACAGAAAGGGATAAAAAATGGTCTTGCATCACCCAGTCTGTGTCTTTGTGACTTCCCATCATCCCCATCCTAACACCATTTTTGTTCATGAAGTGTCATAGGGAAGAAACAGGACACAAAAAACGAAACACAAATGATGCATGTCTACACCCAGCAGCTAACCACAATGTCTCTTCAGTACAGGTAACTCTCAAACTTGAGAGCGAGTTGAACTGATGAGGTCAAATCTACTTTTTCCATTGAATTAAAGTTATACTGGGAAGGTGTATTCTAGTCCAAGAGCTTGAGGACCAACTTTCCATTGAGATGAACACAACACTATATTTAATCAGCTATAAATGGTACTTACCAGTAGATAAATTTTATTCTGAGCATCTGTGATAAGCTAGGCATTATGTGAAAATACTGAGGATTCACAAGTGAGCCAAAACTGACCTAGGTTCTGTGTTTACAGAGCTTCCAGGCATTCCTGTGCAGTGAAGCGTGGAAATTGTCTGATGTACAATGAAGTGAGACAGTATTTGTCACATGTGTTTCTCTAGACATGTGCCCATGTGTACCTGGTGTGGGGCTGCTCTGGGAAGATGGGAGAAGACTTCTGACTCTTAGAAAGACTTGAGACCAAGATCCCAAGGGACCCTCTTCCTTTCTCTTCTCTAGCTACAGGAACAGACACATCAAACTTGGGAACCAGAAAGCCATCTCCAGAAAGCAGAGGGAAGAATCCTGAGGATAGAGAGCTCATTAGGAGACAGACTAATTAGGCAGGTCATGCAACCTTAGCCATTAGGAATAATGACGGAGTCACTGGCAGAATGCTACTAAGTGTGAGTTCTTTATAAGCTGCCAACTATTTTAAACAACCACTTGAAAACTGTCAGTTTCTTATCACAATCTGAAGGCATTTCTTCTGCTTTTAAAATCAAAGTGCCCCATAGTTACTCTCACTCTGTGTGACCAACTTAGCTAAAGCAAAAATGCAAAGTTAGACCTACTTCCTAAAACCTATTCCCTCACTGTTGGTCATGATAAAAATGCCCATCAGGCTCTGTACTTGGGGGCATATCTCACTACTCCACCAGAAGGACCCCCAGTATCCCCAGGCCCCCCTTCAGTTACCTGGTAGAGGAGAGTGGGTGACCATCACAGAGGCAGCAGGTGGGTAATTTTCCCCATCCTCACATTCAGTCATCAGCACATGATGCTTGATCAAGATGAACTGATTTGCATCTAGGATGTATGTGGTCAAGAGTCATAAGACTAGCCTGGGTGTCCCATCCTTCTCATTTCTTGTCTTTGCTTTCTAGAACTCAAAAAATTTCCCTCTGATATCTAGGCATACTCTTAGGTGTCTTTACAGCTTCTTTGTGCTGCTTATCTAATGAGGAGGAGGAACAGTCCTTGAAGACTGGATATCTTGAATAAATTTTGATTTCAAAGCATTCCTAACATAATACACCCTACAAAAATGCCTTACACATTCATAAGTTAATGATAAGATGCGCTTCATTAAAAAGAAATGCAAGTTGGTAGTGAAAAAGAGACAAATATCTCTGAGAAGAATTTAAAAGAATTAATTGCATTCTAGCTTGGTCTGTTTTGGAATGCAAATGTTTGGTCGATACAATTTCAATCAGTTATATTTGATATAGGCATCCACTGGGCAAAGCACCTTCAGAATGAATTCAGTGAGTCCCTAGACTTCAAAATTTACAAACAGCAGCTACTTTCCTGTCTTATCAAAGGCTTTGTTCAAATAGACCAAAACAAAACAAAGAACAATTGTTCTCTTCAAATTTTCTTAATGTACTTATTTGCGAATATCCCATTTGCTACGTATAGCTAAAGATTCAAAAATCTCAGTATCTTCTGAACCCGACTGGTCTTATTTATCAGTTGATTGCTTCGGTGACATTATCAAGAATTATGGCCATTATTTTAATCATCTCTCTTGAGGGATACCAGGAACAAATCTCCCTATATTGATCAGGGGTGTGTGACTTAATACGTTTTAAACTATCACACGAGAACTGCAAAACTGTGAAAAGTTAAAATCATGCCTGAAATCACACATGAAAACAAACAGTGGTTAAGAGCTCATGCAATGGAGTTAACATACTGTTCAAAATTGAGTACCCTTGCCTCTTAGCAGAATGATCTCAGACAAGTCAGTAGGCCTCTCGATCCTCCACTTGCTGCTCTGCAAGTGGGAATGCCTTGTGGGGCTGTTGGGAGAGTAGCTGGGTTATCACATAACTGCCTGGCACAGTGCCAGGCTTATTGACAAGTGCCTGGCAAGTGGAAGATGAATATTCACAATTGTTACTCTTACCACATCAGCACTGCAACAAATTTGCAGTCAGGTTCAGGAGTTTTGTCATTCTTTGTTTGTGCCAACTGACGTGGGCAGCGGACCATGTACTGTCCTTCTTCTTCTTCTTTCTAAGTAAGAAATATATTTTAGAAATGGCTGTCATGAAAGCACACGCATGACTCACTCAGAATGACTAAATGTGATAGTCAGGAATGGAATACTGGGTTCTTGACTTCCAGCTCAGTTTTGTCTTTTATTGCCGCCAGGGGGGATCATATAGCTCAGTTTATTGTTCAGGAGATTTCATCCTCTACCAAGAAATTTATATTAGGACAATTCAGTAAGATCTTTGGAAGGATCAATAACTCTACAAAAATAAACTCAGATCATCAGGCAACTCAGTTGTGAACTTCTTCTTTCTCAAAAAGATGAAATTAGTTTCTAATTCCATATTGCTTAATTTTTTTCAGATGTTTCTTTGTCCCAAGAATGCTTCCTATAGCCAAATAATATGTTTGAGAATTTATTGCTGTTACACTTATGGTGTGGTTTTGAATACATTTTTTCTTTATAAGAAATAACTGACAAAAATAGGCTCTTAGGATTTGATTTGTTTCCAAGAGAGCTATAATAGCTTAGGCAGTAGTGTCTTCATATATGAGCCACATCAAACTATGTTGTAGTTCATTATTTATTTATTGAATAAGAGTCGATTATTCTGGAATCAACAAAATGTTCTAAATAGAATATGTTTGATGATTATAAAATACATTATTAAATTTTACCAGAACCTTGGTCTATGCTCATTCAAAAAGTTTTCATGAGCAAATTCATTCTTTTTAGTATTTCAGATTATGCAGTTCTGAATAATGTGATGAGTACTTAAGTATGGTCAATTCTCCTTATTTGATGTAGTATGTTGTATAAAGTTGCTGCCAACACTGAATTAGCTAATACTGAACAATTGCTCCTAGGGGAAATATAGAGTTAGGTTCCTACAAGCCTCTGGTCACAAAGGTTTTTGTCAACCAGTCAATACATAACCTTGTGTTATGTGTGTTTCTATTTAAAGATACCTTATTCAATACATAACATTGATTCCGTAACATCAAACTCATGGCCAACATCACTGTAACTCATGCCTGAACAGAGCTTAACTAACACATATTTTCTCCGTAAGGCATATGACAGCCTTGTGCTTAGGAACACTAGCTAGCACTTTGGCAATATGGTTGGGAGCCATTTTAAACAGCAAAATCACCAACAAAGAGCACAAAATGAAAAAAAAAATTGACACTAAATTTACCATGAAAAGGACACTTATTTGTAATATGAGAGGGAAAATAAGAAGGTAGAGCATTGTCTTGCTGGATGTTGGCTGGGAATAAGCACATCGGGCAAGGAAGTGTTTGCCTCTGCACAAGTCTACAAATGACTGAAAATTCTATAAGTAAGGCTTCTTTTAGATTTAAAAATAACTTTAGTAAGTAGGTAAGCAGAATTTATGAATAATAAGGATGAATGGTATTTCAACTTAAGTCCAGGAACAGTAAGAAATTGATACATTTGGGAGGATAAAGGAAAGTTCTTGGAATTTTGTGGCCATCAGAAGATTTGTTTGATCAGTAAGCATATTGGGGAAGTTCTGCATATTCAAAACTGTACCGGGCAATGTGGGAGCCAGAGAAAAACAGATTGAGTTCTTTCTCATCTTAATTGACTGAAATGATTTAACATAGTGCTACATTTGGTAAATAGAATATAGCATAGTAAAAACTGTGTAGCTAGGTGATGATGAAAAAATAGAGCTTATACAATCAGAAAAGTTGGATGTTAATTATGAAAGTCTGTGGAGAAGTATGGGTTTAAGGCAAGTGTTACAGTTTTTGTTTTGCTTTAAATCCACCATGATATAAAAAAATGAATGTGATTGTTAGCAAGGAAGGGGCAGTTAATGTGACTTGTGCCTGGTATGTTTCTAACGTGGCCAGCTGGTAAAGTAGCCAGACCAAGGTATGTGGTCTTAGATGTAGCCAGAGGGGCGGGGGGGATTGGGTAGGTGAGGCAGACAGGCCAGGTAGGATTGAAGACTACTAAACAAGAAGGAGAGCAGTATAGGCTGGTGGAAACAAAACAAAACAACTCTGGTTCTCTTTTTCCCTTATCTAACAATAGGTAGAATAAGCAGATGTCCTGATTTGCCCGGGCCAGTCCCAGGTTACTCCTGTTGCAGATCAGTTAACACTATTAATTACTTTTAGTGTCTCCTTTCATCTTCAAAAGTGCCTGGGTTTGAACAATAAATTATATGGTCATTCTAAGAGGCCTAAAATGAACTGAAAGCCACGCTATGTTTGTTTAGCCTTTATAAAGGCTGAAATATTAGTAAATGTCAATGCAAATAATAAAATCAGAAAATGAGAAATAACTGGTTTTCTCCAAGTCAAAACTTTACTTGCATCAAATTCTTCTGTTATTGCCTCATGCGCATTTTTGTAACTTTTTGAAGTTTATATTATTTTTTTAAAAAGTTGATTAAGCAGCAAAGACTTGGTTGTTTAGTTGGTTGATGAAGGTAGATATTTTCATGAGCTTTCCTTGGCTCTGTCTTCTTGCACTTAATCACTTACACTCATCCTTGGGAGCTGAGGACACAGCACTGTGCTGCTCCATTCTATAGCTGCTCTGGCTTGGTTCTAGCACATTTAGATAGTGGCAGAGCTCTCCTTCTAGGCCCCACTGACGTCTTTGAACATTCACTGGTTGAAAAAAAACCAAAATATAAATTAATAAGCTATGGCAGTAAAAAAGTTACTACTATATTTTGACAAATGGAAAATACAGGTGAGACAAGAGTGTCGTAAAGAATGTTGAGGGGTCAAGCAGGAAAGTGCCTTAGTTTTCTAGTGCATCCTTACATGTTTTCCCCTAGCTTTTTAAAAGAACAAAAACAAAATATTTTATTCCCTGAATATTCTGAGGTTATGCTTGCCAAAGGGCTGTTTGAGGGCAAAGTGGTGCCAGGATTCCTGGGAGAAATAGGACGAACATTAGGAAAAAAAAAAAACAAAACCCACCCTATCAGAACTCAGTTCCAATGTGTTTCAACCCCAAAAAGAATCTTCCCCTTTAGTACTAGGGATTCCAGTTTCATGAAGGATTTTTAAAAATAAATATTTGTAGATTATGGTTTTCTCCTGTGAATTTTATCAAAGTATAGCATTCTTTATTTCTTTTTAATTTATTAGTCATTTATTTATTTGACAGAGAGAAAGCACAAGCAGGGTAAGCATTAGAGGGAGAGGCAGAAGCAGCCTTCCTGCTGAGCAGGGACCCCCTCCCCCCCCAACTTGAGGCTCAATCCCAGGGTCCTGAGATCACTACCTGAGCTGAAGGCAGACACCTAACCAACTTAGCCCCCCAGGCACCCCCAAAGTACAGCATTCTTATAAAAAGTGCCTAGGTCATAAGTGACTCAATGAATTTTCATGAACTGAACACAGTTGTGTAACCAGCACCCAGACTGTGAAGAAAACATGACCAGTAGCCCAGGGCCCCTCATGGCTCCTTCTAATCATGAATCCTTCCCAAAAGTCACACTGATTCTGACTTCCATCATCATCCATTAGTTTTGAATATATATTGAAGAAAAAAAAAACATTTCTAATTCATCTTATGTTTGATCCCTATACTTGGCATAGTGTCTGGCACATAGCACTTTATTTAATAACATTTGTTGCATAAAGTGAAAGAAAGCAGACTTTCGTAAGAGAGTTGAACGAGTTAACATACGTTTTATATGTAGGGAGGAAAGCGGCATTGCATTTGGGAGAGAACTGGGATCTGGGGATGCTAACCTGAAAACAAGTTGAAAACTCAAACTTAGAAGAGGACACTTCAGTTTTATCTTTGAACAAATGTAAACGGCTCGAATAAATCTAAACCTCTATGAAGTTTTTCTTGGACCTTTACCAACTCTGTTCACATCATATCCACCTAACTGGTGAGGCCAACCTCTGGAGACCTTGTTTCTCTTTCTCACTTGTAAATGGACCCATGATTAGAGAGGCCCTCCCGCCTGACCAGTGCAGCCAAGAAATGACTATTTTCAGTCTTCCTCCACCCCGCTCTGAGGCCCAGTCAGTTGGAGAACAAAATAAGAGTCACCCTCTCCCTGGGCCACAGCATGTGATCTCCAGCCAGAGTGCTTCTTGCTCTAACGAATGAGGTAATAAGAGACCAAATGAGGTTTCAAACGTATGTCACCTCAGAATTACAATTTTCCTTAACTGCACTTTTAAAAAGAGCCCAACATTGCCAAATCCCTGCTTAGCCAAAAAGATCTGTCAACTGCAGAAATAACAAATAAGAGGAAAATCCATCTCAGGCTTTGAACTGCTTGCTGTTCCTAAGTGATGCCCAAGGAAATTCAAATAAATTATGTCTTCCGAAGGACAGATTGATTATGCATAATCTAATGATTTCTTTAGGTTGGAGTTTTAAACCCATCTTTAGGGTACTTCAAAAATTTTAAGGGAACAAGTCTGGATAATTAAAACAACTTTTTTTAGAGGATGGTTTCCCTTAATTTCCTGCCTCTCCCTTGCCTAGAAATATGCTGTATTTTATCAGAGATGAGGCTTCAAAGAGCCGAGGGAAAGCCCAAACTGGACAGACACACAAATCTGTTTCATCCATATTAAAACTAAAAATGTTAAATCCAGAAGCAAATCTAATTTGCCTGGGGAAGTCTGAGAAGGGAAAGTGGTTCTTTCTCCTTTTTTATGTTTTCCAAATTATGTTAATTGGAGGTCCTTAAACAAATATAATCTTTGCATAAATGGTTCCCTCTGTGTGGAATTTTCTCCGTGTCTGGAGAACTTTTACTCCACCTGCAAGACCCTGGAGTCTTCACCTGTTCTTGAAGCTTGTCTGGGTACCTCCCGGTCTTCTTACATGTTTGCAACATATATCTGATAAAGAATGGATAGAGGAACTTAACAAATCAACAACAACAAATTAAGAAGAAAAAGACAATCCAACAGAAAAAAAGGACAAAAGACTAGAATCTGCACTTCACAAAAGAGGAAACTCAAATGGCCAACAAAAAATAAACTCAACCTCTTTAATATCATGGAAGTGCAAATTAATACCTAATTAATGTTTGTGGATACATACTATGTGATGAGATTGTAAAGACAAGGAAAGGAGAAACAAGGCAGGAGAGTGGTTTCCTCCAGAGAGGGAGAGCCGAAAGATCCAGAAGGGCACATGGGTGCTTCTAGAGCAGCATTCTTATTCCTCACAGGCATTTAGTTCTTGTAGGTATTTAGTTATTAAGTGGATCTTTGCTTCATTTCTCACATATACTGATATAAATAAAACATTTGATGTAATGTAATGTAATGTAATAGATATATACATTTTAGAATAAGGAAGAATCTTTTAAAAAGCATACCTGGCAAAATGGGAATCTGTATCCTTTAAATCATCCTGAAAAAAATAGCTTTGGGTGGTGCTTTGGAACAGAAATGTTTTAAGGATATCATGATGTATTTGTCTATGTCTAGAAAGCTCTATAAGCTTGACTCCATTTTCACTCAGATTGAGGCTCAAAACATATTTAATATACTTGTCAAAATATCTTTTGACTGTTTATATGGAGTCAAAAATACACTGTCTTCTGGGAAGGGCTTGGTTCTGAGACCAGGACTGATCTTCACAACCTCTGGACCAGCACTCTGTGATGCCAAGGTGTCAATAAATCACCTTATTTGGCCTCTTATTGCTTTAGGATTTCTCTCTTCATTTTCCCCTTTCTATTATTTATTCAGCTTATTCAAAAATTTAGATTTTCCACTACTTTTTATTTTTAATTTTTTTTTTTCAAAACTGATGGGCTCAATTCTTTTTTTTTTTTTTTAAGATTTTATTTACTTATTTGACAGCGAGAGAGAGATCACAAGGAGGCAGAGAGGCAGGCAGAGGGGGGGAGGGAAGCAGGCTTCCTGCTGAGCAGAGAGCCCGATGTGGGGCTCCAACCCAGGACCCTGAGATCATGACCTGAGCTGAAGGCAGAGGCTTAACCCACTTAACCCACTTTTAATTTTTTTTTAAGATTTTTATTTATTTGAGAGAGAGAGTGAGAGGGCACAAGCAGGGGGTGGGGAGAGGGAGAACCAGTGTCCCCACTGAGCAGGGAGCCCGTTGTCGGACTAGATCCTAGAACCTTGAGATCATGACCTGAGCTGAAATCAGACACTTAACTGACTAAGCCAACCAGATGCCCCTCCACTACTTTTTAAAAAGGATTATTAGATCTTTAAATTTCTTTAAGAGTTATTAGAATTTTTAAAATTTCTTTTTTATAAAATTGAGTTATAATTGACATATAACATTATAATATTCAAGTATAGAACATAATAATTCAATATTTGTGTATGTTGCAAAATGATCATCACAAGTCTAGTTAATATCCATCATCATACATAGTTTCAATATGCAATACTTTCAAATACACAATGCTGTATTATTTACTATAGTCACCATGTTGTACATTACACCTACATGACTTATTTATTCTGTAATTGGAACTTTGCACCTTTCAATCCCCTTTACCCAGTTTGCCCACCTCCCTCATCCCCTCCTCTAGCAACTACCAATCTGCTCTCTGTATCTGTGAGTTTGGGTTTGTTTGTTTTTTTTAGATTTCAGATGTAAGTGAAATCATACAATATTAGTCTGGGTCTGAATTATTTCACTTAGCATAATATCTTCAAGGTCCATCCTTCTTGTCACAAATGGCAAGGTTTCATTCTTTTTAATGGATAAGTAGTATTTCATTGTATATATATACATACCACAACTTCTTTAACCATTCATTCATGGATGGACATTTAGATTATGTCCATACCTTGGTTATTGTGACTAGTGCTGCAATAAACCTCAGGGTGCACATATCTTTTTGAGTTACTTTTTTAGTTTTCTTCAGATAAATACCCACAAGCTGGATCATGTGGTAATTTTATTATTTTTTTTTTAAAGATTTTATTTATTTATTTATTTATTTGAGAGAGAGAGAGAGAGAGCGCGCATGAGAGGAGGGAGTGAGAAGCAGACTCCCTGGTAATTTTATTTTTAATTACTTGAGGAATCTCTATATGTTTTCCATAGTAGCTGTACCAATTTAAATTCCACCAATGGTGAACAAGGGTTCACTTTTCTCCACATCCTCAACACTTTTTTTATTTTGAAAATAGACATTTGTGGCAGGTGTGAAGTGATATCTCACTGTGGTTTTGATTTGCATTTCCCTGATGATTAATGATGTTGAGCACCTTTTCAAATGCCTGCTGTCCATCTGCATGTTTTTTTCTGGAAAAATATCTATTGAGATTCTCTGTCCATTTTTTAATCAGATTGCATTTTGTTATTGAGAAGTTTTTAAAAATTATATTTCAGATGTTAACCCCTTATTGGATATATGATTTGTAAATATCTTCTCTCATTTAGTAGGTTGCTTTTTTTTTTAAGATTTTATTTATTTATTTGATAGATCACAAATAGGCAGAGAGGCAGGCAGAGAGAGAGGAGGAAGCAGGCTCCCTACTTAGCAGAGAGCCCGATGTGGGGCTCCATCCCAGGACCCTGGGATCATGACCTGAGCCGAAGGCAGAGGCTTAACCCACTGAGCCACACAGGCGCCCCTAGTAGGTTGCCTTTTTATTGATGGTTCCCTTTCCTGTGCGCAAGCTTTTTAGTTTGATGTAGTTATGTTTGTTTAAGCTTTCCTTGTCTTTGGTCCAAAAAATCATTGCCAAGACTGATGTCAAGGAGCTTACTACCTATGCTTTCTTCTGGGAGTTTTAAGTTTCAAGTCTTACATTCAAGTCTCTCATCCATTTCAAATTTATTTTTGTGTATTATGGCTGGCCAGTTTTCCAAATACCATTTATTGAGGAGACTCTTTTCCCCATTGCATATTCTTGGTTCTTTCATCATAAATTAATTGATCATGTATGCATGGGCTTATTTCCTATTTCCATTAATTTACCCATTTTTATGCAAAAACCATACTGTTTTGATTTGAATTTTTGAGTTGTAAGAGTTTTTATAATATTGTAGATATGGGTCCCTTTCAGATGTGTGATTGATAAATATTTTCTCCCATTCTGGTGGTTGTCACTTTACTTTGATAGTTTTATTTGAAACAAAAAATGTCTAATTTTGATGGTCTAATTTATCTTACTTTCTATTTTTCTTGCTTTTAGTGTCACATCTAAGAATTCTTTGTCAAATCCTGCATAATGAAGATTTATCCCTATCTTTTCTTCTACGAGTTTATTTTTGTTCTAATAATTAGGTCTTTGGTCCATTTTGAGTTAATTTTAGTACATAATATAAGGGAAAGGTCCAACTTAATTCTTTTACATTTGACTATCCAGTTGTCTCAACACCCTTTGTCAAAAGACTGCTTCCCCTTTGGCTGGTTTTGACATCCTTGCTGAAAATCAGCTGACTGACCATAGAAGCATAGGTTAATTTCTGAACTCCAGTTCTCTTCCATTCAGCAATCTATTTTTGTGCTCATACCACATTGTCTTGGTTATGTTGCTTTCTAGTAAGTTGTGAAACTGGGATATCTAAGTCTTTGTTATTTTTTCAGTATAGTTTTAGTTACTCTGTGTTGCTTGCAATTCCATATGAATACAGAATCAACTTTTAATTTGTGCAAAGAAGTTAGCTGGATTCTGATAGGGATGGTGTTGAATCTGTAGATTCACTTGGGAGTACTGTCATCTTAATAGTCAAGTCTTCCCATCCACATATATGAGATTTTTCATTTATTTTGAACTTCTTTCAACAATGTTTTGTAGCTTTCAGAATAACCATTTTGCATTTCCTTCATTAAATTTATTCCTAGATATTTTATTCTTTTTGATGCTACTGTGAGATTTAGTTTTTGGATTGTTCATTGCAGGTGTATAGAAATTTAACCGATTTTGTATATTGATCTTGTATCCACAACCTTGACAAACTCATGTATTAGTTCTAATTTTTTTTTAGTGGCTTAGAGTTTTCTATATATCAGATAATGTCATGCAAACAGAGATAGTCCCTCTTCTTTCTCTCCAATCTGTATGGCTTTTTTTCTTGCTCAATGCCTGAGTTAGATCCTCCATTATAATGTTGAGTAAAAAGTGATAAGAGCAAATGTCCTTGTCTTGTTCCTGATCTTAGAGGAAAAGCATCCAGTATGATGTTAGTTCTGGACTTTCCATAGCTGACCTTCATCAGGTTGAAGAAGTGCCCTTGTATTACTAGTGGTGTGTGTGTGTGTGTGTGTATAGATAGATAGATATAGATATGTATGTGTGCGTGTGTATGTATGTGTATATATATTTTTTAGATGTTGAGTTTGATCTTCATAGATTTTGGATACTAGCCCTTTATCTGATAAGACATTTGCAAACATCTTTTCCCATTCTGTCCATCGTCTTTTGGTTTTGTCGACTGTTTCCTTTGCTGTGCAAAAGCTTTTATCTTGATGAAGTCCCAACAATTTATTTTTACCTTTGCTTCCCTTGCCTTTGGAGACATGTTTAGCAAGAAGTTGTTGCCTGTGTTCTCTAGAATTTTGACAGATTCCTGTCTCATATTTAGGTCTTTCATCCATTTTGAGTCTATTTTTGTGTATGGTGTAAGGAAATGGTCCAGTTTCATTCTTCTGCATGTGGCTGTCCAATTTTCCCAATATCATTTAAGAGACTTTTTTTCCATTGGATATTATTTCCTGCTTTGTCAAAGATTAGTTGAGCATGGAATTGAGGGTCCTTTTCTGGATTCTCTATTCTGTTCCACTGATCTGTGTCTGTTTTTGTGCCAGTAACATACTGTCTTGATAACTACAGTTTTGTAATAGAGCTTGAAGTCTGGAATTGTGATGCCACCAACTTTGGTTTTCTTTTTCAACATTCCTTTGGCTAATAGGGGTCTTTTCTTGTTCCATACAAATTTTAGGATTTGTTCCAGCCCTGCGAAAAACGTTAGTGGTATTTTAATAGGGATTGCCTTGAATGTATAGATTGCTCTGAGTGGTATAGACTTTTTAACAATACTTGTTCTTCCCATCCATGAGTATGGAATGTTTTTCCATTTCTTTGTGTCTCTGTCAATCTTTTTCACTAGTATTCATTCTGAGTACAGAAGCTTAGCCTCTTTGGTTAGGCTTATTCCTAGGTGTCCTATGGTTTTGGGTGAAATTGTAAATGGAATCGACTCCTTAATTTCTTTTTCTTCTAAGTGTATAGAAACACAACTGATTTCTGTGCATTGATTTTATATCCTACCACTTTGCTGAACCCCTGTATGAGTTGTAGCAAATTTGGAGTAAGGTCTTTCAGGTTTTCCACATAGAGTTATCATGTCATGTGCGAAGAGTGAGAGTTTGACTTCTTTGCCAATTCAGCTACCTTTTCTTTTTGTTGTCTGATTGCCGAGTCTAGGACTTTCAGTGCTATGCTGAACAACAGAAGTGAGAGTGGACATCCTGTCATGTTCCTGACCTTAGGGGAAAAGCTCTGTTTTTTTCCCCATTGGGAATGATATTCACCATGGGTTTTTCATATATGGCTTTTATGAAATTGAGGTATGTTCCTTTCTATCCCTACATTGTGAAGAGTTTTAATCAAGAAAGGATGCTGTAGGGTTGCCTGGGTGGCTCAACTGGTTAAGTGTCTGCCTTTGGATCAGGTCACGATCCCAGAATTCTGGGATCATGAGCCCCACATTGGGCTCCCTATTCAGTGGGGATCCTGCTTTTCCCTTTCCTCCCCATGCATGCTCTCAAATAAATAAAATCTTAAAAAAAAAAGGATGCTGTACTATGTCAAATGCTTTTTCTGCATTGACTGAGAGGCTCATACAATTAACTTTGCTATTTCTTTTATTAAATAGCATATGATCTACAAAGAAAAAGTGTTGGTATTAATCTTTTAAATGTTTGGCAGAATTCTGTGGTAAAACCATTTGGGCCTTGGCTTTTGTGAGGTTTTTTTTTTTTTTTTTATTGATCCAATCTTGTCACTTCTATAGGTCTATTCAGTTGTCTATTTTTTCCTGTCAGCTTCAGTAGTTTGTATCTTTCTAGGAATTTATTTCATCTACATTATCTCATTTTTTCACATATAAGTGTTCATTGTATTCCTTTACAATCCTTTTTGCTTATGTAAGGTTATTAGTAATGTCCTTCTTTCATATATACAGTTGACACTTGACCCAATACAAATTTGAGCTGCATGGGTCCACTTATATGTAATTTTTTTTTCAGTATAGTACAGTACCATAAACATATTTTCTCTTGTGATCTTAACATCCTTTTCTAGCTTAGCTGACATTACAGTATATGGTACATATAACACAAAATGTGTCAACTGTTACCAGTAAGGCTTCTGGTCAACAGTAGGTGATTAAGTTTTTGGAGACTCAAAAGTTTTATTTTTCAAAGTGTGTGTGTATGGGTCGTAGGGGAGTGCAATTTGGTGCTCATAATTCCCATGTTGTCCAAGGGTCAACTGTAGTCTCCATTTCAGTATATTCTTTTCTTGCTCCAATTAGCTAAAATTTTATCAATTTTGTTGATTTTTCAAAACTTCTGGTCTCATTACCTTTTTTCCTTGTATTTCTAGTATTTCTTTTTTTTTTTTTAAGATTTTATTTATTTACTTGTGAGAGAGAGAGCGAGTGAGCGAGCACTGGCAGACAGAGGCAGAGGGAGAAGCAGGCTCCCTGCCGAGCAACGAGCCCAATGTGGGACTGGATCCCAGGACTCTGGGATCATGACCTGAGCCGAAGGCAGCTGCTTAACCAACTGAGCCACCCAGGCGTCCCTCTAGTCTTTATTTCATTCTATTCACTTCTCCCCTAATCTCTATTTTCTTCATGCTTAAATTCAGTTTTCTCTTTTAAGGTAAAGGATTAGGTTACTGAGATTTTTTTTTCTTTCTTAGTCATTTGCAGCTCTAAGTTACTCTCTAAGCACTGCTTTAGCTGCATACCATAAATTCTGATATGTTGTGTGTTTTCACTCATTTCAAGGTATTTCATGAATTAAAAAAATTTTTTGACCCATTGGTTACCTAGGAGTAGTCTTGTTTAATTTCCCAAATTTGTGAGTTTCCATTTTCCATTATATATTTCAAATTTGATTGTATTGTGATCAGAGAACATACTTTGTATTTTTTCTGTCCTTTTAAAATTTTAAAGGTTTTATGCTCTAGTCTATGGTCTATCATGAGAAATATTGTGCTTGAGAAGAATATATATTGTTATTGGATGCCATGTTCTATATGTCTGTTAAGTCTAGTTGGTTTATAGTGTCCAAATCTTCTAGTATGTTTGGTATAGTTGTTTTATCCATAATTTAGAACAGGGCATATAGTCTCCAACTATTATTGCTGAATTGTATTTCTTCATTTCTGTCAGTTGGTGCTTCATGTATTTTGGTACTCTGTTATTAGATGCATGTATAATTGTCTTATCTTCCTAATGGATTCACCTTTTTTATCATTATAAAATGTCCCTCATTATCTCTAATAACATGTTTCAATTTTATATATTAATATCACTCCAAATTTGCTGTGATTGCTGTTTGCACGATGTATCTTTTTCCATCTTTTTAGTATTTTTAATCTAATGTGTCTTCTGTAAATAACGTATATAAATATTTTATTCAGCAAGCTATTCATTAATTGGTAGCTATTATCTTCTGCCACAAGTTAGACACACTTGCAGTGTGTCACTGCAGGTTTGCAGAATAGCAGATATTAAGTATTTGCTAAATTAATGAATTTATAAATGTTGCAATAAAAATCATTCTGTATTTCAAGCTACTAAGGCCAAATTTTTGGTTTTAAATTTTGAAGCATCTCAGGATTCATATTTATAAAGGTCTTATGAAACTGTTTTCCATTCTAAATTCTACTATATATCTAATAATCTAAATTCTACTATATAAAACATTAGGCAATTAGCACCTGAATATTTAATACAAATGTAGCCAAAGCTCAATATATTATTTCTTTTAAACAGATCTGATTGGTTTCTTTATGATTCTTTTGACTTTTCATTAGTATTTGACAAAAGGATCCATAATTGACTTGTCAGTTCTTCAATGAATTCACTCCGTAAAACTACTTAAGAGAAGAAATATGTAACAAGTTTAACAAATCATAACATACTTCTGGACTTTAAAAGCATGGAAATAGACTTTTTCACTAAACTTGCTAACCACTTATCACTAAATGTTTCACAGAACTCTTATCTAAATGATATAAGAATACAAAGATTCCCCTGGCTTTTAAGTATTACCCTATAGTTTCTAGCACAACATAAGTAATGGTCTCATTCTATACTGGTTTTGTTCCTGCTATTTTAAAGTATAAAACTGAATCCCAATTATATTTAAGTATACCAATAAAAAAAATCTTCCCTAATGGACTATCAAGTAAATAGTCAAGGTACGTAATTCTTTCTAAAATAAAACTTACTAAAATAAAAATATAGAAAAATGAAATACAAAGTTCTATTTCTCTCAAGAAATAAAAAATAGAATTAAGAGTAACTGGAGGGGGACAGGGATGCCTGGGTGGCTCAGTCAGTTGAGCATCTGCCTTCAGCTCAGATCACGTTCCCAGGGTCCTGGGATCGAGTCCTGCATTGGGCTCCTTGCTCAGCAGGGAGCCTGCTTTTCCCTCTGCCTGCTGCTCCCCACTTGTGCCCGTGATCTCTCTTTTCCTCTCTAGCAAATAAATGAATAAAATCTTAATTAAAAAAAAAAAGTAGGGGTGCCTGGGTGGCTCAGTGGGTTAAAGCCTCTGGCTTCAGCTCAGGTCATGATCCCAGGGTCATGGGATCAAGCCCCACATCGGGCTCTCTGCTCAGCAGGGAGCCTGCTTCTTCCTCTCTCTCTCTCTACCTGCCTCTCTGCCTACTTGTAATTTGTAATCTCTGCCTGTCAAATAAATAAATAAAATCTTAAAAAAAAAAAGTAGCTATGGGGGAGAAACACAAGTGAGAAAAATAGATGTACAAATGCTATTAGCAAAGATTTAAATACAGTACTCTATGGAGATATAATTAATATTTTCTATTCCACGTTTATTGGAGCAGTCTAAAGAACCAGAATATTGGGAATCTATTTTATATTATCAGACATTATTTTATCTTGAATTTAGGCTTCCTAACATAAAATATATTTAAGAATGTCTATACTATTAATATATATTAATATATACTAATAATATATATTAATATATATACTTAATATATTAAGAATGTCTGTCTATACTATGAATATATATATATATATTCTGGGTATCTGGAGATATATATATATATATATATATATATATATATATATATATATATATATATGGTGTCCCAGTGACACTACATATTTGGAGAGTGATCAGATTGCTGTTAAAGAATCACAATATATATATATATACACATATATATATATTGTCACTGGGACAGGTGATTCTTTAACAGCAATCTGATCACTCTCCAAAAGGAATTAATTTTAGACAGTAAGATATCTCCACACAAAGTTACTGATGAATCTGTAAATGAAATAATTGTTTGCACAAAGCCAGATTTGGAGAAACTTCACCTTATATTTAAGATAATTAATATTTTAAGGCCGAATGTCCTACAATGAATTTTAATGTTGCTACCAATCTATTCCTAAATTTAACCTGTATGTGATAATGAAAAGTAGCAACCTCTTCTTGAAGTCAAAAAACATACTAGGTGTTCAACAGACATACAAAAAAAAGTCTTAAATAAACATGTATAATTTTACAAATTACATAGTCATGAAGAAGAGATGATCCCATGAAAATATTTAGCTGATATAACTGAAGATATTTTGACAGTATAAAAAGGACACAAATGCAAACTTTCTACTAACAAGTATTATTCGAAAATTACATACTAAAAATATAACCACCTCACCCATTTCAGTGATTGTAAATAACTAATTCATATAGTCAACAGTATAAACAATTTAGAAGATGAAACTTTTAGCACTAACATTTAATTAGTAAGAACTAGACTCATTTAAAAGGAATCCAGTCTTATCTTCAGCTAAATTATTGCCAATTCATTTCCTTCTTCAGTTAAATGACCTCCAATTATAAAGATCAATCAATATTGTAATAGTTTTTACCAAGGTAACTTTTATAAAGCTTTCAATGTTAAAAAAGGAAAACACTTATTTAATAGGGAACAAACAATCCTCTTTATTAACCTCACTGTTATCTTCAGAAAGGATTAAAAAACACACACATTTCCTGGGACACAGAACTGTACCAAAAGCATTTCCTTACAAAATAACTTCACAAACCAATAGTCCTGGACTTACACAAAGACATTTACATACATTAGCCTGAATTAATACACAATTTGAATGTTTCTGCAGCAACTTCCTAGCAGACTATTATTACATTAATGTGGGAGTGTACAACTTCTTTAACCCTTTAAAAATAGTAATAAAAAATTACAAAATAATGAAAATGTAGAATTAAGGCTGAGACTATATCATCTAGTATTAATAAGGTCAAACAATACTTATAAAAATTGGTGCTGCTGCATTTTTTACATATATATACAGGATAAGTCTAGAAATTTAAAATGCTACTGCTGTCACAAGTTCACTCCTCAATTTAACATTTTCTCATGTATCTTAACATATAAATTCCCAGATACCTGTGCTTTTTCTATTTTTATTCTGAATTCTTCATTAAGAGTTTCCTCACATATTTACAATTAAATACCTAACCTCTAGAACTTTCCTTAGACACAACGGACAAAACAATTTTGTTAAATAAATTCACACAGAAGTAATAAAAAGGCTTGTTTTCAAGAAATAGTTCTAGCATATCCATGATAATTATACTGAAAAATAGTACATATGCTTTTCTTCAGGATTAATAAATGCCATGTGCCAGTTTTACAGTCACTGCCATATTTGCATTTTCCTCTGACACAATTTGTAAGATAATGACAACCAAAGGGCATGATGACTGGAATAATTCCAGTAAATCCATACTGTCCAGTGAGATTCATAAAATTGAATGGTTGTTTCCAGTCCCATCTGGACTGACACGGAAATGCATGCCCAGATAGTTGTATCATCCCCAGAAATATTCAATCTGGTAAGTCACCCTCTTGGTCTTCTGAAACAGAGCTGCAGAAGGCAGGGCATTCTTCATGAGACCAATGGCCCCCTCTTCTCTGTAACTGTTCATACATCTGATTTGGTTATAATCCTGGTCAATGTGGAAAAGAAAAAATTTTATGTACCACAGTTTTCCTAAACTCCCTCAGCAGACCTAGATGGTTAAATATCAAATGGAACTATTTTTATTAATTGTAATTCTTCGTATAAACATATTTAATTAAATTCTTGTATAGAATTACTTGTCACATGTATGCCACACACACAAAAAATTCCTCAAAATAAAAGCAGTACTTAACATACAGAGTAAAGATGAAAGAATTTGGACCACAGTTCTTTGGAATGTTATATTCATTTTCATTTTTCTTTTGAAGTGTATATTCATTGACTATATGAGCGAAATGAATGAAAATGAATGGCATATTCATTTTCACTTTTCTTTTCCCTTTTCCTTAAATGAAATTATTTTAAAAATAAACAAGAATTATAATGCTTATTTCGGAAAAGTCACAAAATAAGGACAAGCAAAAGGAAAAACATTAAAAAAAACCCATAATTCCATTCATATAGAGATGAACACAGTGAACATGAGATCATGACCTGAGCTGAAATCAAGAGTTGGATGTTTAACCAACTGAGCTACCAAGGCACCCCAAGATATTTTTGTTTCAAACGCTCTAAAGTTTTTGAGATTGCACAAGAATTATTAGTTTAAGATCTACAGAGAACTGGCAGAGATTAAGAATGAGGAAATTACTAATTAAACAGTAATTTATGGGGCACCTAGGTGATTCAATGAGTTAAGTGTCTGCCTTTGTTTGGCTCAGGCCATGATCCCAGGGCCCTGGGATCATCTCCTGCATTGGGCTCCCTACTCAATGTGGAGCCTTCTTCTCCCTCCGCCCCCTACTTATGTGTTCTCACTCTCTATCTCAAATAAATAAATAAAATCTTAAAAAAAACCACAAATGTTGGGGCGCCTGGGTGGCTCAGTGGGTTAAGCCGCTGCCTTCGGCTTGGGTCATGATCTCGGGGTCCTGGGATCGAGTCCTGCATCGGGCTCTCTGCTCGGCGGGGAGCCTGCTTCCCACTTTCTCTGCCTGCCTGTCTATTGTGATCTCTCTGTCAAATAAATAAAATAAAATAAAATAAAATAAAATACAAATGCTGTAATTTAAATTTTAGCAGCACTTGGGTTGTTCAGTAGGTTAAGCCACCAACTCTTGGTTTCTGCTCAGGTTATGATCCAGGGTTGTGAGATCAAGCCCCACCTCCAGCTGAGCAGGGAGTCTGCTTGAGATTTTCTCCCTTGGCCCTCCCTTTCACTCTCTCCAAAATAAAAAAATAAATCTTAAAAATAAATTTTTTTAAGTGGAAATTTAAACTGATTTTAAATCTCCCAAAGAAAAACAAGATACAAAGGGGGAGAAAACCATGGGATAGAATATACCAAATTTTCAATCTAAAACTTCTTTTTAACACTATTTATGAGAAAGAGAGAGAGAGAGTGCACAAGTGGATAGAAGGGCAGAGGGAGAGAATCCTCAAGCTGACTTCTCAATGAGTATGGAGCCCAACGCTGGGTTTGATCCCATGACCCATAAGATCATGACCTGAGCAGAAACCAAGAGCTGACTGCTTATTCAACTGAGGCACCCAGGCACCCCCAACCTATAACTTCTAACACTGCCAAAACAGAGCTAAACAAAAATGGCTAACTTTTGTGTTTATTTTTTGTGTGTCAAATCTGTGTAGGCAATATGGTTGTATTTTGCTCTCTGGAAACATTTATACTCTTCCCCTTTTCTTCAATATTCTAAAATTTTACTATGAAATATATTTTGGTACATCCTTTGTCAGTCATTGTGCTGGGCTCTCAGTGGGCCCTTTCATTTATCGCTGGGAATTCTCTTCCACATATTTTTGCTTCTCTGTTTTTTTTTTTTAACTTTCCAGGATTCATAACAGAATTGATTCTCTGTCTCCTTCTTTGTCTTCACATATTTTTTTCTATTTTTCTGGGAAGTTTCAGTTTAGTCTTTTGAAATTTTTATTTCTGCAAGAGTATTTGTAATCTGTTATCTTATCCTGGCTATATCTTTCTCCTAATAATAAATTGAATTTTGTGAATATAACTCCCCCTGAAAATCTAATTAGGAATTTGAAATTTTTTTAAATTTTTATTTATTTTATAAACATATTTTTATCCCCAGGGGTACATGTCTGTGAATCGCCAGGTTTACACACTTCACAGCACTAACCATAGCACATACCCTCCCCAATGTCCATTACCCCACCCCCCTTTCCCGACCCCCTCCCCCCAGCAACCCTCAGTTTGTTTTGTGAGATTAAGAGTCACTTATGGTTTGTCTCCCTCCCAAT